>JAULKM010116215.1:0-21874 GCA_032355605.1 Rubia tinctorum | reverse complement strand
CCCGTCCGGTCGGCCGGCCGATCTTCGGTTGGTCGCCACGGGTAAACCGTTGATCCGATTCGTGAGTTCTTGTAGTCGATTTCATAGTGCTCGAGAAGACTAGTCCAATGGTGTAATCTTTGTAGGCTGGTTCTTCTCGGATAATTCTCAGAACTAATCCAATGGCCGAAATTCATCAAGATTAGATAAACCGTTGAATATTGGCAGAATATTGGGGTTTTAATATTGAGTTTGAACTTGGTCCATAAAACTCAATCAAATTGAAGATGATAGTTAAAAATGAATTGAAATTAGTAAAATATCATATTTAATAATTATAGATCACATAAATAATAAAAATATATGCATCAAATTTAAATAGTTAAACATCAAATGAAAACACTAAATTATACAATAATGTTAAAATAGTTAAAAGATCATATACATAATAATAAAGTACACGTCAACTTTGATTGGCTATATCAAATCATGAAAACACTAAATTATACATCAATGTTAAAATAGTAAAAGCTTATACTAAAATAGTTAAATATTAAAATACACATCAAATGCAAACACTAAATTATACATCAAAGTTCAGATAATTAATATCAAAACACTAAAACTAAAAAAATTGAAATAGGTAAATATCAAATAAAATAATAAACTACACATCAAATAAAAATATTAAAGATACACTAAACTAAAAAATTAAACATAAAATTAAATATTAATATACACATCAAATTAGAATAGTTAAATATCAAATTTATACACTAAAAAAATATCAAACAAAATACTAAAATACATATTAATTTTAAAACATCAAAGAGCACATTAAAATATGAAACTAATATCAAAAATAAAAAAAATTAGTATTAAAATTACTGACTCAATTCACACTATTATAACATAAATGATAACATTTTAAAAAATAGTATTTGGAAAAAAGAAACATTGGTGTTAATTTTTAAAAGGGCTCATTAAAAATCTAGCTTAACAATCAAAATGAAAGTATAACTTTAAAATGGAAAATTAAGTTAGCAAAATATCATTAATTAGTGTCAAAATATGATAAGTTAATGTAAAAATATAACATGTGAACACAATATTCGACATTAACTTCTTTTTCTATTGAAGATGATCAAGAGTTAAATTTAAAGACATGGTTTTCGGTAAAAAAAGAATCATTGAAAAATATTACAAGGTTTCATTGGTACATCGAGTTATGGAAATGAAACATCAAACCATTAGTAAAAAGGCGTGCATTGTGTGAAAATGAGAAGAAAAATTGACATGAAATTTCTGCGACCAAGATTCTTGACCTTCTCATAAAAAATGTCATTGCGTGTTCTTTTATTGAATAACAATGTTAAAGGACGAGAGAAGTAATCATAGTAATAAGTAAGATACAATCATATCATTAGTTTTTCTTTTCTTCTTTATCAAAATTATTATCTCCCGGCAATCTACAAAAGAAATCCTCCATTTCCATTGTTGACACACATGGTCGTTCAAGGGTATATTAGGTATTTCTTGATTTTTTGTTTGTTGTGCTGTTTCACCTTCTAATATCACTACCCATGTCCTTAGCAGTGGGTGCGTGAAACGACGTCATTTCGTAGAAGACCTAGACCTTTCCTTTCGCAGAAAACCTCTTTCCCTTTCCACATGCTCGACAATGGTAGCGACTAGCGACTGCAGATAAAATCTTTCCCTTTGCTCTTCGATGGTGACGGCTGCTTGGAACTAATTTCCAATTCCATCAACTTGCTCGCAAAATTGCCGACCTATATGTTTCCCCCTTCATTGTGGACGTCTAGACGTGGCTTAGAGCCACTCTGAGTTGAATCCAAACTTGTGGACTCTAAGATCGCACTGACAAATTAGGAGACGTGATGGTTCAGTTTGGTGCCTGTGCTAGTATGGTTGTGCAAGCAAGATGATGCGAGCATCCTAATGTGAGTGCCCTTATTATTTATTACTAATTTATGTGTTTTTTTAAAAAAATTAATCATGTTTTAGATGTGCTTTTTGAGTTTAGACACGTGATTCTCCATAACGGAGAATTATATGACTAATTTGAGCGTGAGCTTTCTTACTTAGTTTATTATATGGGTTGCGTATGGGTGTTCTTACTGTTTGTAGCTGGCTAGGTTAATTTATTCTTCTGCATATTTAAGCGAGTTTGTGTTGGTGAGGTCTAATGTTAAGTAGATGTTTTTTAGAATGGTGCCACTTAGGCTGTATATACTAAGAAGAAGCAACTTGATACTCCCATACTATTAAATAGACATTTTGGTAAGGTTCATATTAGAAAAAATGGTTACCTACTTGTCATTCCTCCTCGTGGTTCATAAATATACGTTGATGAAATTTCTTGAGATGCTACAGAAGATGAAATGAGGAAGTTTTGTGAAGATGTAGGAGAAGTAGGAGAAGTAACAGAGGTCTGTCTTATTCCTTTTGATTGCGTAGTTCGACATTTGCCTCTGTGAGTCTAATATTGTTTGTCATTTGGCATAGGTAAGAGTAATGAAAGAAAAACATTCCAGTGAGAACAAGGCATAGGTAAGAGTATCTCTTTCAGAATTATGTGAGAAACTGATTGCTTGTATCCTTTGCTCTTCTCACTTATCTTCCCTCTGGATTTTAGGGGAAAAGAGTTAAGTGTTCTCCAACCCGAGCAAAGAACAGCTTATACATTAGTAATGTTCTCAAAAAAATAGAGTGGTGAAGATTTAAAGAATGTTGTGATGGAGGTTGAGCCTGGTATTACTTCAGTGGAACTGGTTAAGGTTTGTATGATCACCTCTTTTATTTAATTTTTGAACTTCGTGTTTTCTATTTAATTTTTTTCAGAATGTAAAGCATTCTCAAAATAATAGAGGATTTGCATTAATAAATTATTACAATCATGCATTAACAAAATACTCGAGGCAGGAGATGATAAATCCTAGCTTTAAATTTGAACCATTATGGACATGCATAGTTCATTTCAGAAAGAGTCTATTCGAGGTTGCATTTCATTTCAGAACTCTATGGCAAAAGTCATGTACCTCTCGAGAACGATTGCAATATAGGCCAGCTCTTCTGTATCCATGAATCTCAGAAAGATGATGGTATGCGACACTGCATGCTCCAGGTCCCCCTCGTCGTGTGCTTGCTGACATGGAAGGCTCATAAATACGACGTCGTTTTCAATGTCCGACGTTGCAAAAAAACCGCTGGTTTGTGCGACGTCGGTAAGGTGTCGTCGCTTTATAGGTTTGTGCAACATCACAGATTAGTCGTGGAGACATCAGTTCTCGTACAATATTATAACATTTAATATTTGATTACACAAAAAAATCATTTGTCGATAGCTGTTACATGTTATTTAGTATTCCATAACTCGTGAAATGGTTAAACATTAGACAACAATAAATTGTTGTTCAATCAATGTTGGAAAGAATGAGAATGAAAGGAACCAACAAAAGTAGAACATATATTACAAATAAATGTTAGACTATATTAAAATACCTAAGGTTGATATGAAATTAAAAAAAATTAATTGTATTGAACCTCCACTGTCTATGTTACATGCCGAAAGTCCATCGATAGCTCTCTTTGTCCTATTACAACCAATACACATGAAACAAAATTTAAGTTAGAAATAAGAAAATCCCCAAATGATGTACACATGATATAGTTATACGCAGACGGCATTAATGTCAACATGGAATAAGTACATGATTTGATAATAAGCGACATTGCATGACAAGAGATCAAAGTTGCAAAGTCGATGTTTCAATAATTTCATAGCCTATGCAACATCGGTAAACGTTCGGTCCCATATCGTGTGGGATGATTATCTGTGACCACCTTCGCACATTCAACCTGTGTTCATACAAAAATGAGATTATTGTCCAAATAAGCCTTAATCTAAGCCTTTTTATCACACCTTATAAACATTGCATTATCTTGGAAACACGAATAATATACTCTATATAACATGTAACACAATCATCATACTTCGTGAAAATATTCAATCATTGATCAATGATAAATAAATAAAATATATAGAAGGTATATGGTAATAAAGATGGGAAAATGAACATGGAATGGATGTAAAACTACCTCAATTAATTTGAATTCGAAGATGCTCCATCCTCGGATGCTTGTTGATGTTTGAGGGGAGAAATTTCGTTGAGAGAAAAGGGGGTGAATTGGTGTGAATGGAAATGATGGTGTGGATTTGGATTTGTAGGAAGTGTGTTGGTGATGGGAAATGGGTGTGGGGTGCTGATTATTATTTACATGAAAAAGGGATGGGGGACATTTTGGTTCAAAAAAATTTCTTTACATTTTGGTTCTCGCTGGAAAATTCAATTTAAATAACGTCGCTAAGAGGTCGCTTTGGGGTTTGTTTGATGACACCTATTTGCGACGTCGCACATAAGGGTTACAGTCTAATTTTTTAAAAGTGTCGTAAAATACTCCTTGTTAAAATTGTGGGCCCTTCCGATGACCTGTTTATGCCCAAATTGGAACAACATTGTTCTAAAATTGTGAATAACAAAATGTTATCTCCAGTTTTACATTTCAAATTCTCCCACTTTCTTGAAGGGACCTAATTGCAAAAATTAAAAAGTTCACAGTTGTCTTAAAACCGATTCCGATTGTCCCAAAAAAGAAAATTTGACATCAATTGTCGAACTTATACTAATCGAGGGTAATAAAGAACCTGGTCTTATTCCACATATACTTCCACTAGTTCTTTCGATTAATCTAGGGTAAAAATATATAATCTTTAATTTCCACCACATAGAATCACACTAAATTACATATTCTTAGTTTTTATGAAATAAAAGATAATTAAATTTTAGAAAGTGCTTGTACGCGGTCTGGAATAAATTATGGATGATTACATATAAGTATATTAGGATTAATCGAAAGAACTAGTGGAAGCCTATGTGGAATCAGACCATTTTCTTTATTACTCTCGATTATAATAAGTTTGACTAGGGATGAAAAAGTTTCTTTCCGTGACGATCAAAATCAATTTTGGGACAACCGGTGAACTTTTTACTTTTTTGCAGTTAGGTCCCTTCAAAGAAGGAGGAGAAGTCGAAAAGCAATATTGGAGATAACATTTCTTTATTCACATTCTCACGACAATGTTTTTTCCAATTTGGGTATCAATGGGTCAACATAAGGGGACGCAATCTTAACATGGAGTAATTTACGACATATTTTGGAAATTAGACTAAGGCCCATGTGTGTGACGTCGCAAGAGAATCGACTTCAACAAACCTAAAACCGACCCGCGACCGACGTCGTCCAACTTGAAATTTTCAATGGCAGCCATAAATTTGAGGTAAAATTTCCCCCAACCCTATTTCATCTCATTACTATTCAACACCAACATCAATTTCACATCTCCAACACACTTCCTCCAAACCCAACTCCACAACATCATTTCCATTTCACACCATACTAACAATTGAAGTGCTCAATCAAATTGCTTCTCTAAAACATCAACAAGTCCGGCGATAGAGCATCTTCGGGTTCAAATTAATTGAGATAGTTTTTCATCCATTCCATGTTCATTTAGCAATTTAATTAGTGATTTTGTATGGGGTTTTTTCTCATGGAACAAATATTTAATATTTTCATGAAGTTAGATGATTGTGTTACATTTTATATAGTGTGTAGTGTTTTTGTTTCCAAGATGATACCATGTTTATAAGGAGTGAGAATAAAGGCTTAGATTAGGGTTGATTGTGGACAATAATTACATTTTGTATGAACAAACTTTGAATGCGCAATGCTGGTCACTGTTAATCAGCCCTTGTGATATGGTACCGAACAAAGACCGATGTCGCATGGGTCTAGGAAATGCTTAAAAATTTATGATCCGACGTCATTGATCTGTCACTCCTAGCGACATCGATAATGCATGTGTGCAACATCGAACTAAAGTAGATCATTAACCTTTTCTCCGATTGAATTTTACGTATGGTTATATTATGTACACTTCATTTGGGGACTGCCCAATTCTAACATAAATTTTGTTTCATATGGATTGGTTATAATAGGACAAAGACAGTTATCGATGGACTTTTAGTATGTAGATGGATGGACTTGTCATTTCACTATTCATCCTGGCAGTTTTAAAATCATATAACGTAGAAAATAGAGGTTCAATACAATTAATATTTCAATTTCATATCATAATTAAGTATTTTAATAGATTGTAACATATATTTGTAATATATGTTATAGTTTTGTGGGTTTTACCATGTCATTCTTTTCCGCATTTGTTGTATGATGTTTAACCATTTCACGACTTATCGAATATTAAATAACATTTAAAGACTATTGACAAACAATTGTTTGTGTCATCATATTTTAACTATTATAATATTATACGAGAATCGATGTTTCCACGATTAACCCGCGACATTGCACAAACTAGTACAACAACGAGACCTTACTGATGCTGCATAAGCCGATGTCGATATTTTTCTTGCAATATCAGCCCATCAAAACAACATTGTAATGGTCATCGTTCCATGTTAGCATGCACACGATATGGGTGCACAAAAGAGCGCAATGTCGCTTACAAGTATTAGTGACATCGTTGTTATTTAGATAGAAATTGGCCTGCACAAAGTCGCAGCATTTCCTCTCCCGTCGTCTGCCTTCTTGCTTTGGCCGACGTCGGTCACTATACATGCCGACATCGTCCTCAATGAAGTTGCAACTATGGTCTCCTATCGTCGGCCTTCTTGCTTGGATAGACATCGTTGACAAAACCTACCGACTTTGGTCCAAAACCAAGGTAAAAAATACCTTTTACCTCAGTTCAGAACCGAGGTAAAAAATATACTTTTTACTATGCCACTATTTACTTTTGTTTTTTGGGACTAAAACCAAGGTTAAAAGGCATGTATAACCGAGGTAAAAGGTCATGTTTCTTGTAGTGTCTTCTCGCTATAAAGATGTCTCTGAGGTCAATGGAAGCAACTAAACACCATTGTTCTCAACTAGATTTATGGGACAATTAGTGATGACCTCCTTTTTACTGTTATCAAGTTGGTTCAACTGCTCGTGATGCCTGGCTTTACGTCAAAGGTATCTTTCATGACATCCACATCGCCTGGACTGTCGACCTTGAAAGTCAGTTCATCAACGCCCGCTTGGATTCCTTTTCCTCAATTTCTTCTATTGTCAGCACCTTAAGTCACCGACGGATTAACTCAGAGATGTCGAGAGTACTGTTAGCGAGCAGCATCTTGTTCTCCAACCCATCAATGGTTTGTCCCCAACCTTTGTCACCATTGGTAGCATCATTATCCAAATGATGTTGCTGCCCTCTTTCTACGTAGCTCAAAGTATGCTCACTCACAAAGAATCTCGGTGGAATCAATCAAAGAAAGGGACACATGCCCTTGTTGTTGCAGTCACACCTCGGAAAACCCCTCTCTCCGCCGACCATGGCTCCCAATGCCTCGAAAACCACCACGATCGTGGTCGCAGGCATTGGAATTCCGGTGGTCGGAAGACCACACTAGACTGGAGATTGAGAACAACAAACTCCCCCTCTATGGTACTCGCTGGTGGGAGACCCATACGGGCAGAGCAACAGAACGTCGTCGCCGCCGCCATGCCCGTACCCGACTGCTCCAGAAAATCTCAGCCATGACACGTACCAAATTGGTGTACAGCCAAGAGAAAGCTCATGGATAAGGATAGGACATGATTTTATTAGGTCTCAATTCCCCTTGGGCTATAATAATTTTGACTGCGGAAAAATATGGGTCACAACACTTTTGGTTAGCAGCACTAATATCCAAGCCATTATGTAATTGGGCCGCAGCAGGACAAGGCCCAGCTTTCATCACCATGTCGCTCCAGCATCCCTTTAACAATGGGTACATGGACACCAGGGCATCCTCTCATATGACCACGGATTCAGGTTACCTTCATACCTATTTTAATTCGAGCACTTTATCACCTATTTATGTTTGCAATGGAAATACTATTCCAGTTATTGGTAGAGGTTCTGCAACTCTAAACACCTCCCCACCCTATTGCCTCACAAATGTTTTACACACTCCCAATATTGTTAAAATTTTGGTCTCTGTTAGAAAATCCACTATTGATAATAATGTTAATGTAGAATTTGACCCTGTTGGTTTTTTTGTAAAGGGTCTCACCTCCAGGAAAATCAAAACGAGATGTAAAAGTATTGGGGATTTGTACTTGGTCATTCGATCACCGACCTCTGCTTTTGTTGCTTCCCAACCACCACCTTGGCATGCTGAACTAGGTTACCAAGGAGACCATGTCTTGGATATTCTTAGGCATTGGGAGTCTATTTTTAATAAAGCCACATGTTCGGCTATTTGCTCGTCTTGTCAGATTGCCAAACACAAGCACCTTCCTTTTTCAAATTCTTTCTCTTTTACTTTTAAACCTTTTGATATTACTCATATTGACATATGGACGTCTCATGTTTCTAGCATTAGTGGTCTTAAAAATTACCAATTGCTTTTGGATTATTTTTCAAATTTTATTTGGATATTTTCTCTCAAACACAAATCTTATGCATATTCTAAACTGGTGCTATTTCATGCCATTGTCTAAACACAATTTCATACTAATATCAAAACTTTTCAATGTGATATAGGTGGTGAATTTTTCAATCCACAATTTTTGTGAAGTGAACGACATGCTAATGCACTTTTCTTTTCCCCAGAATTCCCCTCAGAATGGAAAAGCCGAAAGAGCACTTCGTACACTTAATGACATTACCTGTATTCTTCTCACACATGCCTCCTTACCACCTCATTTCTGGGTTAAAGCTCTTCATATGGCCATATATCTCCGCAACATATTGCCTTCCAAAGCCATACAAAACAACACACCAACCTACACACTATACCAAAGAGAACCCACGTACTTCCATCTTCAGAATTTTGGTTGCCTGTGTTATCTCAACACCTCCACCACCACTCCTCACAAATTGGCTCCCCGATTTGTCCCGTGTCTCTACCTTGACCTCTCTTGAGATCATAGGGGCTCTTGTTGTCTGGTTTTGGTTCACACCCAGTTCTTACTTCTATACATGTCGTGTTTGATGAAACAACATTCCCCTTTTCCAACCCACTTATGATCAACTTCACATCTAACACAAACGTCTCATCCTCTGACCCATCACCACTTCTTGACATTTTCCACCAAATATCAACACCCCAAGTTCCATCCACCCCTGTCGCACAACAACCGCCCCTCCCACCATCACCACCTCAACAACCTGTTCCATCACATCATTCAAAACCTACTGTTCCACCAACAACACCTCCTCGTCATTATATGACCACCACTTCCAGGCCGGGATATACAAACTCAATCCAAGATATAATTGCCTAGCATCATTCTCCATGTCTCCTCTCCCAACTTCTCCTATACGGGCCCTACATGACCCTAACTGGAAAGCCGCCATGAAATATGAATTTAGTGCTCTTATTTAAAAATGGTACTTAGGACTTGAGATTAGGTTTCACGCCCGCCTGATGCTAATAACATTCGTTACATGTGGTTGTTTAAGAATAAGTACAGGTCTTCTGGTATGCTAGAGAGATACAAGGCTCGATTGGTTGTTAATGGCAAGTCTCAACAAAGGAATCAATTGTGATGAGACTTTCAGCCATGTTGTGAAACTGGCCACCATCCACTTGATTCTCAATATTGCTTTGTCCCGCTCTTGGCTTATCCACCAGTTCAATGTCAAGAATGCTTTTCTGCACGGCCACTTGCATGAAACATTGTACATGCACTAGTCACCTGACTTCTCTAACAGGCAACACCCTAATCATATGGGCCTTTTGCGAAAGTCTATATATGGACTGAAGCAAGCACCCCATGCATGATTCAACGGGTTTGCTACATATCTTTCCCAGATTGGGTACAGAGGCAGTCAGAGTGATCGATTTTTGCTCATAAACAGCTCTCAGAGTAGGACTGATTACTTGATCTTATATGTCAATGACATCATCCTCACGGCTTCTTGCACAGGTTCTCTTCACTGCCTCACTACTATGCTCGACAAAGAGTTCACCATGATAAATATCGGCCCTTTGTGCTACTTCCTTGGCATCTCTGTTACGAAGAATTAGTCCAAATTATTCTTAACACAATAAAACTATGCTTGGGAAATTATTGACCGTGCTAAGATGACTACATACAAACTGGCCACCACATCTGTTGACACCAAGTCCATGTTGGCAGCCGAAGTTTTTCTACCATTGTTGATCTTTCTGTCTATTGTAGCCTTTCTGGTGCTCTACAGTATCTTAATTTTACGAGGACATGTATTTCATATGTCGTGCAATCGATTTTCCTCTTCATGCATGATCTGAGAGAGCCCCCACTTCCAGCCACTCAAACGGATTATCCGTTATTTCCAAGGCACCACGGATCTTGGCCCCTAGCTCCACCCATCCTCCACCTCGGCTCTCACAGCTTATTGCGACGTTGATTGGGTTGGGTCTCCTTATACACATCGTTCGACTTCCGTGTATTGCATGTATTTTAGCGACAATTTGATATCTTAGTCATTCAAGCGTCAACCTACTATCTCATGCTCTAGTGAAGAGGGTGAGTGTAAGGGTGTAGCCAATGTCGTAGTCGAGACCTATTGGCTGCAAAACTTACTTTGTGAGTTTCACCTTCTACTCTATCGAGCTACTCTTATCTACTGTGACAACGTCTTCGCTGTTTATATCTTGTCTAATCTGGTGCAACCTCAATGCACCAACATGTCAAGATTGACTTGCGCTTTGTCCGTGAAAAGGTAGCTCTTGGTCAACTTCGAGTACTCCATGTTCCATCTGCTTATCAGTATGATGACATCTTCACTAGGGGGCTTCCATCTCTTCTATTCTTGGATTTTTGGTCTAGTCTTTGCATCCGCCGAGCTCCCGTTTAGACTAAGGGGGGTGCATTAGTAAATATGATTAATACAAATATTCAAAAAAAAATATTTTATGATGTAAATATTGTTTGTAATCCTTTCCTCACTTATCTTGTGTACAGTTCAAACATTAATAGAGTATAAAATCATGGAACTCCTCTGGGATTCCATTTACCAAATCTCATCAAATTACAAGGAGGGGGAAAAGGTGGCATATAGGAGGAGAGGGAGGTGTCGTAGAAGAGGAGAAGGAAGACGGTGGCACCGAAGGTTCCAAATTGACGTAGAATTTTTTGAATCTGAATTAAATGGGATTTGCTCGTAAAAATTAATCAAATTTATTAATTTCAAGTAGGTCCCTGGCCTATCCATAAGCTTATGGATAGGCCACCTTTCTTGAGACTTTCTCTTTTTTTGTCACTTACGGTAATAGTCATACTAAGTAAATTTTATTGGAACGGGCAAAAAATATATATTATGTCATTTTTACTGGGACAGAGGATCATGTAGCTTCTGTTTCGTGCAACTTTAGAAATTCTTTCTTTATATTAGATTACTTTTTAAGACACATAGTCTTATTTTAGACCAAATAATCATTAAATCGGATCATTTTAAAATTAATATGATTAATAGGATGATTTGATATTTATTTTTATATTATTATTGAGATACATATAATCATGAAAACCTTTCAAAGTGAATCTCAACATATAAATTATTATAATCCAATCTTAAAAAGTATAAAAATGAGCTTTTAATTTTATGATTGGTCTAACTATTAATCGGTCTAACAACAGACCTTCTCTTTCCAAGATTGATTTGTATTTGTACTCTTTTCGGATATAAATTATATATTTTGTATTAACAAAGGAGGAATATTCAAAATGATGCCCATTTTTAACAGAAATTCACAATTTGGTACCCAATTTTTTAAAAAATTCTTTAAAGGTTCCCATTTTTTACATATGTCTCAAAAAAGTACCTTTCAGCGGAAATGGTACCAATTTGGATCAAAATTTTAACATAACACTAGTAGGGGATGGCCTATTAAAGACAGTTATATCGGACCAGAGAAGTCACTTTGTAAATAACTTCTCTGGTAGTGCCTTTGATCATCATCAATCAAAGGCGGTTCTAGGAACCGGCTTTAAAATTGTGTCTTCAAAGGCGGTTATTTTTTACCTTTGAACGCAATGGAGAAACCTCCTTCCATCAGTTTCGATATCGAAATTAGAATCTTGAGTTCGGAACTTGTGTTGCATCGTTAGGGGAAAAAATCCAGTTCCAAGTCCAAAACGAGATATAGGTTTCTAAAACGGATCCATTTTGTGACTTTGCAACCAGTTCCTTAATCAGACATGGTTTCTATTCCGCTACTGTAAATTGACGCTTAAGAGTGTTAGAAAAGAATTTAGAGTTCCAGAATCGGGATGTGTTTTGGACCTTATGTTCCGTTTCTGGAACTGAAAGATAGGCTCTTTCGGAAACCCTCAGACATGAAGTTGGGACAGTAGTTCCGCACTCGGTCTCACTCGGGGAAAGATTTACATACAGAAAATACCAATATATAAAACCCAACCAAAAGGAAAGCCCCATATAATAGCTCCAATTAACACAAAAGATTTGTAGAATACACTAACGAAGCACCATTCTATGGATAGGAATATAAATCTAGCCAATTCTATTTCCCAAAACAAATGACATCATAATTCTAGCTATCTAACAAAAATCTATAGACTACGCTAACAAAGCAACAACCTATAGATAGGAATACAGATCTCACAAATTCTATTCCACACATTATGCATCATCCATATATATACACTACAAATTCAATTCCACACGATGCTCAACCGCGGTTGGATTTTCCATAGATGTCGATCGTCCGTTCACTAAATACCTAGTCAAGCAATTTCTTGCGATGTTGGTATCATCATGTGAATACAGTTTGTTGTTCACTTGAAAAATATGTGAGTATTATAATATGACAATTAGGACAAAAAGTAATATAATAAATGATAAAAAATGGGACTCAAAACCTACTTTGTCGATTTCTAGGTAATTTACCTGGGCTTGTTGAATGGACTTGGCAGCGTATAGCATTACATAATACCTGCACTCCCAAGTCTGTGCTTGTTTTTGACATTGATCAAAGGCCATGTAAGTAGTCATAAATCATAAAAATGAAGAATGCATGTAAATTAGAACGTGTGAATGAACAACCCCTTATTTTTATTATGTCCAATGTCGTAATTCTTGAATGGACTAGGTTATTCATTGAGGCACCCAAAATTTTCACAAATGTTTCTGAGGGTTGGAATGCAACAGATCCATAGAAAAATCATGCTTCTTCAAGAAAAACTAATATAATAACAATTGACTAAAATAAGTGTGGTGATATAAATGAGTATCTAACCATCACCGCTCAATATATGGCGCAATGAACAATTTTTTATGTTTCCGGCCTAGACTCTTGCAGATGTAGTAGATACTTTCTTGAAATGTGCAACCAGTTTCTTGAGTTATCATGGGGTACACATATTCCACCCAACCCTTGTCCTTTTGACTCGCAAAGTAATATATGTACCTTCAAAGAAAATTTGAGAACTTAATTGTATACAATATTTATTACTACCTTAAATTTGTATTTCAATGATTATAGAACATACTCACTATAGGCAGAGGGGCCTTAGGGTTTGGTTCACTTGCTCACACCTCCAAAGGTCTTCGAAGTCAATCCATAAGGCGATAATATCTCGCTTCACACCAAAAACACACTTTTTCTAGAAAATAGTATGTTGAGTTATGCAGGTGTGCAGAATTGAGGTGAATTCTTATTTACTTGAGCCCTAGTGATCAAAGCTCTAACCTTCTCCGGTGATTGTACAACTTGTTTAGGTGTCTTTAGGGGCACGTCGTTCAAATAACCATCAATTTCTAGGTCGGCACAAATTAGGCGACGAGGTCAAAGAAGAAACATTTCTCGTGAGGGATCCACTGTTTTGTAGTTGCCATATGGAACAGGTTTTATCAATGAAACTTGACAAATACCATCCGTAATTAGTATAGTGTGATGATGTTGCATAGCCGCATTCAAAATTTTGTCGGCAACGTGGACTGGCATGCCATTGTCGTCTTGATCAATGTATAGCTCACAAAAGGTTGATGACTATATGGTATTAAGAAAAATAATAATACCATATGCCAATTCTACTTTTTAATAATTACGTGTGTAAAAAAATGTACCTTTTTGGGTGTTGATGTGATCGCCTTGTCGAGGTTGTTTTCTTCTTCCGTTGGTGTTAGAAGTTTTGGCTTGTGGTTGACCTCAACTTCCCCCAGCAAGTGGCGTGAACCTCTAGATGACGGAGTCCAATTTGGCATCAAGCCGTCCAATTTTCCTAGATAGGAAGACTGGTGTATTGGATTAACTTCCTTATTAAAATGTCTTGTTGCTCTATGCGCTTGTCTCGAATAATAGATTCTTTTTGTGAGATGTGCACCCTAGACGGTTTTTCCCTCTGTAAAACCGCACAATTCCAAATGCATCTTTTTGTGATAAGAAGGAACCTCCCCCCCCCCTGCACGTCTCGGGTGGTCTAATTTACCCATAGCTTTTGTAAGGATACCATTTTTACCCGTCGAAAGAAATTTCCCTTCTATTTGATTTTATTTTAATTTACCCTACATACGTGAGGTCATAAAAACATTTTTTATTAAAAAAAATTATAAAGCAATGGAATTCGGAAAAATAAATAATCAAGTGAGCCTTACCACCCATTCTGCAAGTTGATTTTCTGAAGGTTTATCGAATCTACCATCCTTGTTTTGACTCCTCCTTAGGAATAGATCACATCTCTCGATGTTCTCCACATAGATCGGCGTGGACGATGATCTTGACTCCTTGTCAGACACTCTCCCTATATTGCAAGTTTGACATCCTTTTCCAAGTGTTCTTTTATTAATTCGATGGCCGCCACACCACAGCCCTCACAACTCTTCCGATGAGGATATTCATTCTTCTTGGCATTTTGTCTCTTTTTTTTCCTTCATGCCCTAGGCTAGGATTTCATAGAGAAGTGACTACCAAAGACAAGGTAATCTAAAGACTAGGTAATACACACTAAATTATAGTATATAAGTAGACTTACATTTTCTTTATTCTCCAAGCCCTTCTCTTGTGTATCTCCCAACTTTCCGGTTGAATGTGTATAAGTTAAACACAGGCATTCTCATTACCTATGAGAGAATATGTAATCCCTAGATAAGGTGTACATGTGTTCTCTCCAAATATTTGATAACATGCTCATAGCCATTTTCCTCAAATCCTCCATGCCGGGAGCATCCATCTCAAAGGGTAACTATTTTGAATTAATGAAGGCTATCATGTTAAAACTTAATAGATAATATTAGGATACAAGTAATGCTAGTTTGTTTGGATCGTAATAATATCAATAACGGTACCATGCACTCCACCCAAAAGATGTCTTTGTACTCCTTTGCCACCTCGTGCCAATTATCATGCTTTATGTCTACCCTCGTTCTACCAACCATTCCCACCCAACTAGACTACTTAGCAAGTTCCTCCGACAAATATTTACCCAACTTGTTAAAAACTAACATCAACTCTTTTCTAGCAATTCTCCGCTCCAATATCCTACAATGAGTTCTTGCTATTCTTACCTCATCCGGCCCCTCCCCTTCATCATCCTCATTTCCAATCGGGTCATCATTTCCTTCTTGCGTAGGTGGGACTTCATCTCGAGTCCTTTTTTGTGACATTGTACTACCTAAAAATATGTATAAAAATAAAAAAAATTGTAAACCCTAGCACAACACAATATTTACTTTATAAACCCTACCCTACCCCACCCCAACAGAATATATACACATATATATAACCATTTCATTTTCACAAATTAGTACACTATGACCTTCAAACAAGTTTTTGAAAATAGAAGAGATTCTAGAACAATAAATGAAATCGTATGAGATTGATGCTTACCTTTTCATGTCTTCAAATGGATTATAACTTAAAAGGGTGTCAAGGACACACTAACTAGGAACACTAACCCTATCTCCAACTCTCTAAAATTGTTAGAAAATTTTACAAGATTGAAATGATTGATCACATGAGCTAGGATTTTCTATGATTTGGAAGAAAAATTTGGGGAAAATGTGAGATTGATTGAGAGGAATGGAAAAGGGGAAGGGGAAGAAAGGGATTTTGGGAGGAAAAAACATAGGGAACTCGAGCATATTCTTTGTGTATTAATGTGGTTTTGAAAAAAATTTAATTCTTCTCATTTTTATTTGCTTGTTTAAAGAGTTCCGAGCTCAAAACACACCTGGGAGATTAAGCTCGAACTGTGTCTTTGATCTTAACATAAGACACGAATGAGTTCTACAGTCGGAACTTTGCATAAGCATATAGAAAAACAAACTTGTAATTCATCAGAAAACCCAAAATCCCTCAAAATCTAGGCTCTAAATTGCAATCGAAATTAGCCACAACAAAATCATTTCGGCTACAATGGCAAGGAGTCGTGGTGCTAGGTTGGGTTCGGCTGCATCTACGAGGGCTCATGAATATTTTGTTTAGACTGGACAGAGTGAAAAGTTCTTCAATGGTGGGGCTGAACAAAGGTACGTTGATTTCCTTTGTCATAAGTGTATGAATACAAAAGTTGTGCTTAGTTTGGACATTGGGCCGTTGAGGTTAAAATACTTGCTTAAATATTTTTAAAATTCCTAATTTGATAAGTCGTTGATACTAGCCAAACCTTTGTACCGTGATGAAGTAGTTCAATTTTACGTAAATTTAGGCCAGAGTAAAAACAACCATGATCGTACTAAGGTTAATGGTGTATTGATACCTATCACTAAATTTACGATCAATGAGGTCTGAGGTTGTGACTACACTAACCCCACTACTTGTTTCCCCGAGGATGTCCATGGGCCTTTAGAAATTTTCCACCAACAACATTGGCCTGGCGTTACTGAGTACACACCTCTATGCCATGTAGCTATGGCTAGAAAATATTTTTGTAGGGAGGGTTCAACACCGGTTCTAGCTGAAATGTACGATTTAGGTGTTCTTAATGTAGAAAACATGGTGTGCTTACTCACGGACATCAGTGATTCAAACGCAGAGGTGGCACCGGCGGAAGCTAGCCATGCCAAGTTTGTCGCTAATTCCAGCTTGTGCATCGACCCTAAATATGACACAAACTTTCCTAACTTCAATCCAATGTTCTCCAACAACTAGGAGGAAACAAAGGTGGAAGATAGTGTAGAAGAAGAGGAGTAAGGAGGAGGCGATGATCACACTGACCTCAAGATTGGAGAGATGTTTGCCGATGAAGAAAATGAACCCTGATATAGATGTTCATTTATTTGTTAGAATCTGAATTTGAATATAAGAAAACTTTGATTTTGAATTTTTTAGAATCAATTTGGAATAACTATGTATATGTCAAGACAAGTATGAATTTGCGAAGTCAACCATTAATTTGTAAGAATAGTTTTTTTTTGGAATACAAGATTTTGTATTTGCTTTGACATGTTTCACAAACTAGAAATCATATTTTGTACTTAGTATGTAAGAGAATAATTGCTCTGTTGAAGTAAAAAATGATCAAACCCACCAAACGAATTCCAAGTTCGGAACATAATCCTTGTTTTTTTTAAATGGTCCAGATCATGTTCCTCATTGGGAACATTTTCTGACAAATTAATTGAAGAACCGATTCTTGGAGTTACGAACTCGGAACTTCAGTTCCAAAATCTAATTCTAATTCTGTTCTAGCCCTATCCAAAAATGCGTCTCTTTTTTTGTTGTATTTAAACAGTTCCTCATTCGAAGCTGCAAATAGGCCCTTTGTTTTTTAAGCCCATATAGAGTTACGGACCTGTAAATTTAAATTGATGCTTGGATACTGAGTTTTGAGTGAGTTAATATTTTATAACACGTGATTGAATTTAAAAAACGGTGTCAGATTTGCAAAACCCCTAAATAAAAACGTAAGCTCTTTTTCCGACGCCGGAATAAAAAGGGGACCAAAAACAAGATTTCAAGTGGGAGGGGTGATTGAAAATGTCCACATCTAACGTGGGAATGAGCAGGAGATGTGGGTCGACTTTCCAATCAAGGAGCTCTCGTTCTTCCAACCCCGAGTACGAGACAGCTAGGTTCATGTCACTTCTCACCCAAGTTAAATATAATTCCTTGCGTGATGTTGGAAAATTGCTATATTATTATATTATCAATCTCAACATATATCATAATATAGCCTTAGCCAACTTGGTCTTGAAATTTGGGCAACGCACTAGTGGAGAAAGAGGTCATTAAAGGTGGTTATATCAAACCATTAAAGGCACTTTCAAAGTGCCTTCTCTGGTTCCGCCTTTGATCGATTTCAATCAAAGGTGGTTCAAATAACCACCTTTAACAGGGTCCAAATAGGTTCCGAACTCGGAACCTATTTCTGACCTTCCAAAAGAATAGCTCCCGAAAACCGATTGGTCTCCAGTGGTACAACAAACCCAGATGAAACACAAGAACACAAAAAGGCATAAATAAACACAATAAACACAACAGAAATGGCTGCGACGCAGCTTTGGCAGAGAACTTCGACAACGATATCAATCGATCTCCACCGACGAAAGGCTTCACCTGCACCATCGATATCCAGTGGTGGTGAGAAGAATAGATCTCTAGCCTCTCCAGCCTCTCCAGCAGTGTCGAGCGGCAGAGGCGGGATGAGAAGTGGAGTTGGGCTAGAGCCAACAGAGGAGGTAAAGGCAATGGAGGGTTGAGGCGGAGGTGAGGTGACGATGAGATGAGGTAGTGGTTGGGTGGAGACGGTGGTAGGAGGAGAAATTAATATGGAGGGGGTGAAGGCTGGGGAGAATAAAAATAGAGTATTAAGGCTAAGTACATAGGTTCTGAGAAAAATGGGTTCAGTGGCAATGGTTAAGTATACGGTTTAGCTTGGGGAAAAATGAGCCCATTAAAGGCGGTTCTAAATGTAGAACTGTCTTCAAAATAAAAGATGAGCTGGGATAGCACTTCTGAACTTGGAAGTGCTTCCTGGCCCTGATTAAGGACAGTTCTACAAGGTGGAACCACCTTTAATCGATAGCCATTAAATATAGAATCACTTTTAATTGATTTCTAACTGCCTTTAAAATGTATAAGATGGCCTAGGAGGCACTTCTGAATTTGGAACCTCTTTAGGGCCTCAATTAAAGGCAGTTCCATCAGAATAGCCTTCTAATGCTGCCTTTATTGGAGCCTTCTCTACTAGTGATATGTTCTACGCCTTTTGACTTTCAATGAACCGTTTTATTCTAAGGAGATTCTTCAATTTTATAGTAATTTTCGTGAGATGGATGGTGGGCATTATGGAACAAGGTTTAACAGGTTTGATATTGATATAAGTCCTTAGGAAATTAATCATTTTCTAGAGTGCCCTTATAAGAGTGCGGAAGATGTGTATCCCTTGGATGCTAACAATCCTTTAGATGATGTGTATCATTTGGCTGCTAACGGTCTTTTAGATTATGTGTATCACAGTGGGAAATGGCCTCTAGATACCGACAACCAAAATGTTGACCCATTTGAGTGTAGAGTTAGGCAGTTTCAAATAAATGTACACAATCTTGGGAGGTCTGAGCAATTTAAACTAGGTCACCTTACTGTAGATCAATGAATTGTCTATGAGATGATAGCTAGAGCCACAGTACCAACACCCGGCTACATCACGGATCCCACATATACCACTCTTATAATGTTCTATTTATCTTGTTGAGGGTAGGGGAATCAACCCAGGGAGCGTAATGTTTAAACATATGATGTGGGTTGCATCTTCGATGAAAGTAATCAAAAGTCTCCCCTACAGGAATTTGATTACTTTAATCTTGAAGAGAGTACCGGGGATGACTTTCCATGGTGAGAAGAAACCGGTTAAGTGGTTCGACAAGTAATATTTTTTGAAGAAGAAGTGGGTCTTCTTTGAGCACAAATGGTGTCGTGAGAATTGCGACGCGACTGACCACAGGAGGTCAAGGGTTGAAGAAGGTACGATTATAAATTTACAAAAATACTGGTTCATTAAAGTACATTTTATCTAAATTTTCCTAATTTTTTTATACAGGTGAATCGACCTGATATTCATCAGAGGGTTCAAAACTTGCTACAAGTGGATGAGAAGTGAAATTTTCAAACTAAGGGAGTGGTTTTGGAAGTTAGAGAGTCGGCAACGTGTCTCTGAACGTCAATTTGCATCCATATCAATATCCATCTCATCGTGTGCTTCTTCTGTTTAATTCTCTTAAGTTGACTATAAGATGTTTAGGGGGTGTTAGTATATTATTGAACATTTATTCGAATGGTTGGATTTAACTTTTGTATGAAGATTTTGAATTTTTTTGAACCAAGTAATGAATTCTTGTTTTTTATAACGTAACGGTTTGATTCTCCATATCAAGTATTTTGTTTCATTTTCAATACAATCTAGTGTGGAAATATTTTGAATAGATAATTTTCTAGGCAAAAAGGACCATACATAAGAAATGACCATCGGATCCAAAGAGCTTTCGAACTCAAAAGTCACTCCAAACTTAATGTCCAAATGCAAAATCAAACTACAAAAAGTCCCTATCCAACCTTCCTTTTTTCCTTGTTTTCTTCTTTTTCTTACCCCTTCTCTTCTTCTTAATCTTAACTCAGCCATCAACTCAAATTTATTCCTCATGATCCGTGTGACATAAATAAGTAGACTATGTCAAGTCATCATCTTCTAGCACAATGTCATCATTGTTGCTCCCCATCGCACCATTTTGACCAAAACCAACCAAATATTCAATTTGAAATTCCTCAAGGAACGTTGTTTTACCTTCAACAACAATCTCCTATCTAGAGTCCACGGGATCTCTGACATGGAAAACTTGATGCGCTTGTGCGGCCAATATGAACAGGTCATCTCTCCAACCAATCTGACTTCTATCTACTATTGTGAATCTCATTGGCTCAGTTATTTGATCACCATGTACATCTACCCATTAGCATTTAAATACGGGGACTCGTAGAGTCACGAATCAAGCCCCAAAATTTATAAAAGTGTCCCAAAATAACAAGTGTTGGTGTAAATGGAATTTCCATCACTCCCACCTCCAACATGTAATGCCTCTTAGACGAGGGTAACACCACTAATCTGCAACACGCCCTTATCATCCACTGATTTAGGGGAAAAAGTAAAATCATTGATGTCGTACCCACCATAAGAAAGCACTGTACCAAGAGGTCTATAGAATAACCACTAAACTATTTCAGGATGAGACCTGACCTCCACTTGATTTCATAACCAAGTTGCAAATATTGAAGAACATCATGTGGATATCAATTTAATGGAAAACATCATCGTGGTTCCGAAGAACATAAAGATGGTCAACATTTAAATCTTCTACACTCGGGCTCAATAACTTACCCTGTCTTACCCATTTGCCCTCTTCCTTTCCCTCATGTCTATATCTCGGAACACCCACGTAATCAACCTCATTCAAATAATTAGTAAAAAAATTCCATTACCTCCTCCGCCACATAACGTTGGAAAATAATTGCATCTAGCATGTACCTGTTCTTCACAAAATACTTTTAAAAAATCATATGCCGCTAAAACGGGTACATCGACCTCAAGAATACAGGACTGAAAAATTGATTTTACCGTTTTAGCTTAACTAGAAAACCTATGTTCCAACACAGTCTAACTTAACCAAGTATGTAAAGTAATTAATGCACGAGACACACAACTTGGTTACGCAGTTCGGTGAAATCCACCTACGTCTGCAAGGTCTGGCCCAGTTCAGAATAAATCCACTAATCAGAAAGATATAGTACAAAGTACACCATACAACTATACTTATCTTTTC
>JAULKM010116205.1:0-21877 GCA_032355605.1 Rubia tinctorum | reverse complement strand
ACCCCCATGCCAGGGTCGCAGAAGCGGCTATTACAGTATTCAAGGCATACCAACACTTCTCTTATTAATCTCTCCCTTACTTATAGTCTTTCTCGGTCTTACACTATCGAGATGTGTTTACCGTGAACATCACGGTGGCTAAAAGTGTACATTGTGGTCCACACTATTTTAATTGTGGTAGCTATTTACGTGGTTGTGTTTGCATGCTTCCTGTGGGGATGGTGTGTATTGTGCGTGAAGTGGCGCTGAGGGATATTGCTGACAGCTCGCTTATTATGGGTACTTCATTGAGTATTACATGGGTTGGACCTATTGATTGGATCATA
This sequence comes from Rubia tinctorum, assembly GCA_032355605.1. Taxonomy (NCBI): domain Eukaryota; kingdom Viridiplantae; phylum Streptophyta; class Magnoliopsida; order Gentianales; family Rubiaceae; genus Rubia; species Rubia tinctorum. The sequence goes on along the minus strand of JAULKM010116205.1, from coordinate 21,551 downwards.
TATATACCAGTTTATCTAGTATGATTAGCTTCAGATAACTTGTCTTATTTCACTAGGTGCAAATCGTTATGGCAACTCTTATGAAAACCCTTTCGGATGTGGTAACTTCTTTCATCCCCCAAACTGCATCGGCTATAAGGTCTAATGCTGACTACCCCATCAAGTCAGGTGAGAAGTCATTCTAGGAGGCTATCAAAAAGATCAAAGACCTCAAGACCAAGGTTATAACTCATGGCGAGGAGCTTCGGGAGAAGACAATGCCATCTTGGACAGGGGAGAGAAACTCTAAGATAAGGACACTACCATTAAGCGGCGAGATGAAGAGATCACTCGGTTTAAGGAGAAGCTTTCCCATTTTGCTAGGGCTCAAGCCCAGAAAGATATTCTCGGGGCTTTCTGGGATTGGGTAGTAAAGATTTCAACCTTCCGCAACTTCTTCATCGACATTCATACAATTTTCACAGAATTCGACATGCATAATAGGGCTGAAGTGTTGGATCCAAGGCTTCATCATCTGCCATGTGATTATTATAAATCGGTCTATCATTTAATCAATCTAGGATTTAAAAAATAATAATTTTCCAGTTGAGGGGATTCATCAAATGGAATCTGAACATTAACTAATAAAATATATGTGTGGCCTTATAGTTCCTCCTAGGGTAAACTACTCCATGGGCATCAAATTACAAACAAACAAAAAATAAGAAGTATTTCCAGCCTATAACTCATCTTTAAGGGTGAGCTAAGTCCTACAAAACACAAAATCATCATCATTGTAGGCTTCGGCCTAACAATATCATTTTTGGCATACTTAGTAATCTTCAGCTTGCAAATACTATCTTCGAAATACAATGTGAGCTCTGATCACAACTAGTATGTACGAGGGTTGAAAATATTTCATATTCTTGGTACCCTATTTCTCGCCAAGTCTTCTAGAGCTTCCTCCAACGTGTACTTATGTGACTTTGCACAGTCCTTCCCTATTCTCCTTCTTTCTCATGTGAACTTTATTCTAATCTTTTCATCACAAACTCACCAAGCATTAGCTGGGTCTTTCTCACTCTCTGGTCATGGTACTTGCTGCAGGGAACTCTTTCCAAGTGATGACGAACCTCAGATCTGCCCGACAAGTCCAACTTCTTTGAGTACCTGCAAGAAAGGTCCATGGGGTTGGTCACGGGAAGAATCTCCAACGATCAAGTTAGTGTTCTTTCTTTATGTATTTTTTTAGGGGAGGCTTACTTTATCTGGTGTTCTTTATCTGTACTTATTGGGTCTTTGGTCGTGTGATTGTGGCTCGTGTGCTATGCTTACTTCTTCTAGATCATGGCACAACAAAGGGTATCATGGTGGTCGTGCTTCTATGCCCTTTTTGGGAGTGGTTTCTTATCAACGAGGTGACATGGTGCTTAAGGGTGTTTAGGAGCCGGTTTTGGTGAGGCAATTCTTATATTTGGGTTTTGTAGGTGGTATATATACCATAAACCCCCCAACCGCGAAGTCATAGTGAGCAAAGTGAGGGGTGGCTATTTTGAGCGAACTAAGGAATGTATTTTTTGGCTAAGTGAGGGGCAAAATATTCGTTGAAAAATGTAAGAATCTACACGAAGATAAATATGACTTCGTGGGTAGAGGAAAGAGTGTATGATGAGTTTAATTTGAAGTGTCACTTTACAATGACCGATTATTATTGCTTTATCTTCGGGAAGTGAGTAGTATTGTCCTAAAGATTGAGGAGAGATTTTATGTGTAAGTGAAACGACATGCGTTGTAATCATTTTGGGCCGCATCTAACGAGTGATGGCTCCAATTTATAACTAACAAAAGTTATTGATTACCTAAAAAAAAAATATCTTCAAAAAGGTAGCTTTTATCTTTTTGGTCTTTATAACGTGCTTATAAAAGCTTAAAGTATGTTGGAAGGACATGCTTATTTCCTTTGTTTTCAAGAGCATAAGCAAATTATGGACGACCATCAGTTAGACTTCTAATTAGCATAAGGTACATATTCTCTTTCCGGCGGATAGGAAAATTTGGATATCCGTAATAGAAATAACATTCGTAGAAGACCCTTTGATTTTTCATTTTTTCGTCTCTCTCTCTCTCTCACACACACACACACACTATTTTTCAAATATGATGATTGTGGGATTTGAGTCTTCATCATCCACTTCCCACCCTACTTTGGGTGGAAGTGAGAAGTGAGTGGTATGAGAATGATGTTTTTATGTCTGGCAAGATAGTAGCCGGAGAGGACGAAGTGGGAGGAGAGGGTGGTAGTCAAACTATTGATGATAGAGATAGTATTATGTATACAAATGATTTAATGGCTGTGAAAAAGGTATAATCCATCTTTGAATGGATGTGAGATTAAGATAGCGGTCACCAAAGAGATAGTGTGGAATCCGCCTAACGGTTATTTTGGTTTTTATGAGAATTATATGCTTAATGGATTAACCATACCCATCTCAGATTTCAGACTGAGTGTGTTGGAGGCTTATGGAGTTGCTCTTACCTAGCTTCATCCTTGGGGTGTGGCCATGATGAGTGGTTTAATGGAAGTGTATGAGGAGGCTGGTAAGGAGTTTAAAGTGGATGTATTTACTGGATTTTTCACTTACAAAAGGCTGGGATGGAAGGGGAGTGATTCACTCTTTACTCTACTATTCCTGGGGTTCACCTAGTGAAAAAATTCCCCATTAATTTTGGGATTTGAAAGGATAAGTACATTTTTGTTAAATGTGCGAGTACTAAGGTGATGCAATTATAGAATTTTGTTGCGCCCTTTGCTAAGCAATAAGAGGGAAGTTGAATAAAGAGAGTAGGATTTTGAGGGAGTTAGTTTCTTATTCATTCGAGATAGGAAGGCCTAAGGGAAAGCGAAGTTTTTACTCTTTATCTTGTGAGTTAGTGTTTCAATTATGTGCTTCGTGTTTGTTATTTAATGAAGTATAGTGTAATTGCAGGGATTAAACTGTCAAAGATAGGCGTGACGGCCCCAGTTACTAGTGGTAGAGGAGCTGAGGTTCGTTATAATGAGGCCACACAATTGAACCATTGGCATAACAAGAGACGGGATGGAGATGGTGAGGCGATTGCGGAGGGAAGCAGGGTGAATATGGGGAGTCAGCCTACTGTAGTGGTCTCTTGGACTGGGGCTTCCAAGGGGAATGGTAGAAAAATGGGGAGGGGTCTAGTGGTCCCTCGAAAGTGCAAAAGATGATTGTGATTGTTTCTAAGAAGGCCAAGTCTATAAAGACTGTAGGCATGCCTGCACAGTCAGGTGTGGCAGTGGATGATGCAAAGAATGCTACTGCCTTATTTGATTCAACTCTTGAGGTACGTAAAATATATTTGGTTTACAGGTGTTTTGTTTGTTAAGTTTAGTAACGTGTGGTTGCTTGGTTTCAAGTGGGCAACACTATGATATCTTTGATCCAGTGCATGGCTGGTTATTCTGAGGTATTGAAGGTTTTATCCAAGCAGGTGGGAGAGTTAGATTTAGAGTTGGCGCGAACCAAGAAGGCGCTTAGGAAGTTGGAGATAGATGTGGCAGAAACACATAGCCTTTGTGATGAGAATAATCAGTGAACGAGGTATTCAACTATCGAAATTAAGAAAGGAGGGGCATGTCCATCCCCTCATGTTTTGGTGAACAGGTTATTTAAGGCTAAGGGGGTTCTATAATTCTTCGTTATCGTGTATGCCAAAACTACAGATATGGGGTGATGGAATACTTCGGAGAACATTTTTGCTAAGAATCTAGACTTAGGTATTCTCGGGTTGAAGGAATCAAACACCATAGCAGGGGGCTGTAGATAATGAGAAACGAGCCTTGGGCAAGGCTTTTGACCAAAAGGTCGCTGACGATGACCATTTTTTTCACTCTCATCGAAGATTTGAGGAAGATGAAGTCAGTGCCCTTAATAAAGGAGCTCAAAAAATGCATGGTGGATTGCTACAATCCAGAGGAGGTTAGCGAAGAGAGGGGAATGGGTGATATGACGGTTAATACTACGAGTGATCCGCTTCAACCAGATAGCACCTTTGGCTATATATATTAGCGAGCCGAAGAAAGGAAATAACGCTCCAACCAATCCTTCTAATGACTATGCTAATGAGTCAGATAATGGCTAGCGTGTGTAGTTAGGTGTCTTTTGATGTATTCATGTTGAATGATGGGAATTTATCCTCTGCTGGAAGGTGGAGGTTTTTTAATGCATTTTTTCGCTTTAGATTTTTCAACTTAGCGAGCACTATAAAATTGGCTGTAAGAACTCTAGAATCAGATCAGCAGTTAACCTGTAGCAATGAAAAGAAGATCAAGATTTGAAGGACACGACCCCTAGATAACAGACCATGCATATCTGCACGGTCTGTGCCAATTAGTAGTGTTCATGATCTGGTCCCAGGGAACGGACCGTGCAAATCTGAACGATCGTTATGTTATTGACTTGATTGGGATTGTAAGATAATGCCTGAAGGTCATATTCCGAGTTTCTAGCAACTAGAGAGGGAATGCCCATATACTTATCATGAGGTACTAATGTCCTAAGTGGCATAAGATGGTTTTAGAATGGATATTCACGGTGTAAGTGTCGTTGATCCATACTACTCCCGAGTTTAATTTAATGCGTGCTTTTACGGGTTCATTAACCCCGTGAGTGAGGGCTAGAGGTAGTAGAAATGCACACCTTTAGCTATACATGGAGGAGGTGAGATTTTTAGGAGGGAGCATAACTGTGGTGTGACAGACAAAGGGAGTTCCCGGAGAATCAATGTCTCTGCATCGTGTGATATAACATTAAATAGAATTATATTTATTATATGTGAGTAGGAGTCGATGACCAAATCTTATAGTTAATCATGTGATGCAAATTCCCTCAAGGCCTTTAGTAATATATTTATCTCATATATGTAGTTTATGCTCGTAGTTGATAGGATCAATCTTTTCAAACCAACCCCCTATGTATTCTACTCCCAATGCATATATGGGGTGGTACCTGTGTGTAGACTTTGTGAATCAATATTTTAAACCCCTAGGTCTTTGTGGATAACACCCTAGCTTACCGCTATTTACTTTTTAGTAGTTATAAGTGAGTAAGGGAGTAACACAATAAATTTTCATATTTGGATGCTAAGGCTTGAGTTTCCGACAATGCTCTAGTCTTCACTAATATTTATAGTTGTAGGATTGGAATTTAAGTGATACGAGGAGATGGTGCACCTATAACAGGAGGGTTGGTGGAAGTGAAAATGAATTGAAGACTTTGTTTCTGGGTGGGTATTTGATGTCCTATACTTGGGTCATTGTTCGCCAAGTGAGGCCTAATGGATGCGTACCTAGTGGGGTGACTAGGGAAGACTAATCGCGAGGCCTTAGTTTCTAAAGGGTTCTCTCTAGATCATTGTTGATTTATAATAAGGACTAAACACCATTTGAATGTGTAGCTTGGTTAAAGGTCTGATTGTTCATTTTGCCAAGATGTTGACAGAGTGATCATGTAGTTTGGGTGATAGTTTTCATACATTTTCTTAGTTATTTGATTGTATTATTTGATGGTGTCTACAAAGTAATTTTTGTTTTCCTAATGGTGTGTTTTAGATGCAAGTTTTGTAATGGTGGCAGATTGTAATCTTAGCGCTAGTGTTGGTTTGTAAGAATGGTCTTCGAACTATGTTGGAGCGGGATTAGTGTTGTCCAAGGACCCTTAAGTCTAATTAATTTTTTTAGTGATGCTTTTGGTTTGTTATTTGGCTTGTGAAAAATGGTGTAAGAAAGGTAAGGGAATTAGGGTTTTTAGCCTAGCAATGAGAAGACGGGTGAGTCTCCACTTGTTTCACTGGGCTCGTGTTTTTCCAGGCAAATGTGAAGTTGTGGGTGATCTTCCTCTATCTGCCGTGGGGCATGGGGGTTGATGAGGGGAATTCCTTCTGGACTAACATATTATCTAGAATCAGCTCTGCATTACTTGTCACCTTCATGGATCCTACATGATACGGTCAAGGTAAAGTCTCTAGGATCCTCTACGATGCCTAAATTAATGTATAATCGGTATAGTAACAGTGTTTAGGAAAGAGTGTCAATACCCATCCTACTGCTTGGTTCAATTATTTATGACTGGTTTATTCCGTCATTCTTGTGGATCATGGGCCATGTTCCGAGATCATAGTTTAGTGGCATGATCATGGGTGAGAATTTCTTCCTCTCTTAGGTTTGCATAAAATGGCTCGCCCTAGGCGAGGTGCCATTTTTAGCTAGGTTCTCACTCTTGTCTAGCAAACAATCCTTTATTTGGTTTGTTAGGATTGAAGTATTATCTTTATTGTGAACTTCACATGATTAGTGGAAGTTTATTCCATAAGCTCCCCTGGCCACAGAGTCATTGCATGCTAATTTTGTACAAAAATGAGAGAAATTCAATCATCACGAAATGAATGTTAAATACTCTTTGCATATTTGAAAAGACAAATTTGCGACATAGCAAGCATTGGATTCTTGGATGAAGATAATTGTGACAGCCCAAAAAATATATAGTTAGTATAAAATAAGGTATTTAAGTCTTACTACTCTGCTATTTAAATGTCTTCTCCTGAAACAGACTGATTAGGTCATATCAAAAGGAAATGCAAACAGTTCATAGCGTACTGAAAATGGGTGATTATAAGATTGACTTTAACAAACATTGTTGTGTTAACAAGATATCATCCTTTCTTATATAGTCATGAGGTGATAATTCATGGTGTAGATGACAATGCGATGAGGCCATTGGTGGGGGGTTTAATGTATATGAATGACAACTATCACATGGCATGTCTTTTACTATTCCATATTATTTCATGTGTGTTTTAGGAGCTTATAAAATCGATCCTGCTAAGTTGCACCCTAAGGGGGTGACAATCTTGGTTTTGAGCGTGTATGTTGTGGTGTTGGGGTTAATTTTAGCTTAGGGTTATTTTCTGCCTATTATCACCTATACCAAGTAAGTTCATCTGAACCTTGGTTAAATTTAGGCATACTCAGCCAATTACTGACATTGTGCGGGGTATTCCTGATAAATTTGGGAGCTGGGATGACTTCTATGTGTATATTAGTTATTGTGGTTCTAATATGATACCCTCTTGGAGTGACAATGTACTCCTGGATCGGGAGCTAAATTGGGGAGGTTCACTTGGCTCTTTTCACGAAATGTGTGACCATGTAGTGGTGGTTGAAAGGTCGACTGACCGGATGGTATGATATTTTAAGTTTTTATGAGAAAATAGGATTGACTTTTTAATATTTGTTTTCTTTTGCATCTGTTGTGTTTTTAGGTTTGCTGGAGGCCCTTCTACCTAATGAGGGTGTGTGTGCTTCATGCACTCATACTATGGGTAATGATTCTAAACGTAAATCTGATGGTGATGGGGGACTAGGTGATATTCCTCCTAAGATGGCCAGGTTGGAAATGGAGATGAAGGGGCTACACACTCTTAAAGAGGATAAAGATGCATGGATCTTATCTCTTCGTCAAGAGTTGACGGCTTTGGAGGAGAAGGATAAGTTTGTTGGTGATGGGGCTTCCCTCAATGGATGATTGGTTAGTCCCGAATTAGGTCTTATGGTGGACTAATATATGGTTTTGTGACTTAATGCGTAGGAGGATTATGGCCTTTGTTTTCGGGGATGGAACTTATTTCCCTTGTAATTTTGTAACTTAAAGGATTATAATGTTTAGTACACTTTTTATTAAGTTGACGAACTTTTAAATTTGTTACTCCTGGTTATATTGTATATGTTTTATCTAAGCTGATCATGCCAAAACCCTAATGTTTTATGACTTCTTTTTTAGAGGTGGGGGATAACAGATGACACCTCGTGGCCCTACGAGGCATGATCTTTTTTGAGTTATTTTATTTAGGTTTTTAAGCCGGTTGCAAATATGGTGGGACAAGAGTACAAACTTAATGCTGGTTATTCGTTTTACCCTAATTATTAGTGTGTAATAATAGATCATTTACTATTTCTAGTTATATATGCTAAATCATTAGTTGTTATTCTAACATGTGTTCTTATTGTTAACTTGGTATTGCGAGGGCTGTTTTTGAGAAGGTAAACCCAATCCTGTATGTTAAACTTATCAGATAGTGGGTTGGGTATGTATGATTCGTAAGCTGACTGGTGTGGGAGGTAATGGGAATTATTTCCTAACTATATAAGATTTTGTCTAATGTGTTATGTAGGGTTTCTTATCTAGTAATCCTTGATACCTTGAGGTTTAATCTTAAATGTTTAAATCCTGGTTGTGTGTTGGCTAGTACCAGTGTTGGGTATTATGGTGCTTATGCTAAGCTATAGTAAACTGGGATTGTTCTTAAGTTTATTGTGCTAAAAACGTAACTAGAGAAATATTCTTCAAGGTTGTCTTACTTAAAGGTTCGTTGTGAGGCTGTTTAAGCAGTATCATTTTTTCTATAGTAAGTTTAGGTATTCTAGGTATTTCTTTCTGAGTCTGCCACTTGTTTTTGAAATATGTGTTTGTGATTGAATGTGATTTGTGTATGCAATGTGTGATTTGTGTGTGGAGGGTGGAACAAAGTGTTGCTTGTGTCGCGATACTGGTGGTTTTCCAAGTTTATGCGAAGCAGCAATCTCTTTTCTATCCGCGTGGGGTGTGTGTAGGGTTGTTCATCGGTCCAAGATCGGATCGGACCAGAACCGGTTACGACCAGAATCAGAATCATCAAAAAGTTTAGACTGAGGACCGGACTTGTTATTGATTGTTTAGAACTGGAACCGAACCAGAATTATTTTAATTTTAGGCAGGTACGGATCGGTTGAACCGGATTCTAGTAAACTTTAAACTTTCACAAAAAAAATTGGTGTTAGAAAAATTAAATTAATTTATCTTTGAAAGATAGTATATTAGAATTAATTAGAAACATTTTGTTTCAAAATATGAAAGAATGCTAGCTCATCGGAAATAAATATAAACTAGTAAATAAATTTAACTTATAAATACTAAAAAAAATAAGAGTAAGTTTCCGGTCCCGACATAAAAATATGGTCTTAGACTGGACTGGACCAAGACACAAAATAATTAAAAAATCCTAGACCGAAGACCAGATTGGAATTCTATGTATCTGATTCCGATATTTATATTCCGGTCCGATTTGGTCCATTTTACCAGTCATGACCGGTTAATGAACAACCCAGTGTGTGTGTTTTTATTAGGGATTATCATGAGTCTAGTTTGGATCGGGTCTAATAAGACCTAGATTTGACCCTAAATTTTTTTAGTCAGACCTTGATCCGACCCGGACTCGTGGGGTATGAAAATCGTAGATCTATACCCAAACTCAGTGGGCCTAAAAGGCTCTTGGGTCCAGAACAAGTCTTAAATGGGTCTAACATTCTAACTTTTTTCTTCACTAAATAAAATACTCCCTTTGTCCCAAACCAAACTTCACAGAATCTTTTTCACGGTCTTCAACAAGCATGTTTAACCGTCAATATGTTTAACTACTTATAATAACAACAAACAAAAAATTGATATTTAGAAACTACTCACTACGATGAATTTAACCATATCACATGCGACAGTATTATTGTTTATATATCTATTCAAATATGTGGTCAAAGTTTGATAGTGTTGACTGCCAAATAGTAAGTGTTCAGCTTAGTTTGGGATAGAGGGAGTATATACATTATCTTAAATACAAATAATTCAAGTTCAATATGCACTTGAAATAATTCTTCAAGAAAAAACATAATATATATTATTTGTTGAATTAAAAATAAAAATTCAGAGAGAATAAGAAAGTAAAAAATTAGGGTAAATTTATATATAGTTAGGGTTATATGGGTCTACGGATTGAGTCTGGGTAGGGTCTTGAACTTAATATAATAGACTCGAACCCACACCCATTTTTTAAAATCCAGACTCGGCCCTTCCTAATAGGCCTAGACCCCGTGTGTCTTGGTCAGGTCTTAGACCTATACTCATTCCTAGTTATTAGTGTGTGTGTGTGTATGTGTGTGTCTGTGTGTGTGTTGTGTTCAGGTAGTGCTGAGGATCTGTTAATGTTTGCGAGACTAGTGATTTTTCAGGCATATTCGAAGCTACAGTCTCTTCCCTGTGGTGTTTTTGAGTGTGTATTGCAATGGAAATAGAATCAAATCTTTGCTTATATTAAGAGACTGGTGATTTTCTAGGTGTATGCGAAGTCGCAGTGTTCTTTTCTGTCATCGTTGGATTCATGTATTTGAATGAATGTGTGAAGTACGTGCCTCCAGGGTTCGCTCACTAAGGTGCATTGTGAAGGTGTGTAAGTGTTGTGTAGGTGAATGCATGTGCTAGTTAAAATTATATGTGTGTTGACTAATCCTTATTGGAAGTACTTATTCGCTTTTAAGACTAAAATAAGGGGTTGGATAGGTGTAGGTAGGTATAGAGTCGCAATTTTTTTGGGGCAATCATAATGTTATCCCTATTTCGTATACCCAAGTTATCTCTATAAAATGATTGTTGTATTAGGTGTTTTACTCAATTGTTGTTTGTGTGTGCTTGTTTTTTCATAAGTTACCCTCTATATTTGTTCTAGTTTGCGTGCATTGTATGGTGTGTTGTTGCTAAGGTTGTTGTGAATGTGTGTAAGTTGTAAATTTCTTATCGAGAGTATGGTATGGAAACCCGATGGTTGTTGTAACATGCCTTAAGGATCTTATTGGCTTATTGGTAATCTATCATGGATGGATTATTTAGAGGTATTATCTATGTTGTTGGTAATGCAGATTGGGGTAACATCCCCTATTAGATTTTCTAAGGAAGCTCATACAATCTTGTTAGTGTAATTTTAAAATTTCATTTTCCCTAGATCTAGAATGTATAACTAACATGTTCATCTTTGTTTAGTATTATTGACAATTGGGATTAGCGAAATAGGGAATGGGGTTCAAGGGTGTTCTACCTCTATTGCTCCACCATTCATCAACGGGAGTAAAAGAATATCGAGGCGAGAAGAAGTTTAGCCTCACTTGGCTTGTCTCTAAGGGACAACTGGGCTATATGGCTGATAGGGACACTTAACTACCTGCAGGTGTCTGTTCGACCATGTGACAACGGGGCACATTATACCATTGGTATGAAGTGTGCTTACACGTTATACTTTCCCACTTTTAGGTCGGGCATCCTCGTGGGAGCGTTTTATACGTGACGCTGAGGTCGCCTTCACTGTAGCCTCCCCTATGGTGAAGATCAGGCCAGTGGCTGAACCAGACCTATACGCAGGGAGAGACGGGGCTTAACAAATCGGTAATATCACAATTTTTTCAGTGACACAAGCAGAGGAATTTTTATTATTTAAGAATATGATATGTATAGACACATTTAATTATCATAAATTTCACAAAATGAATAAGTATTATTGGTAAGATGTAAAATTCTCCTCATTTCTTATGATAGAAATAATAAACAAGATATATATATGTGTGTTTAATTTAATTGCATCACTAAAATAGTTTATGATACAGTTAACAAGTTGAGAGAAATTCATCATTTTGATATTGTATGATGCATTTAAAATTCAATTTAACATATTATGTAATGCATAAAATTTAAACATGTTTAGCAATGAATTTTTAACATGATCTAAGTTCATTAATTTAGATCACTTAAACAATGCTCTCTTAAGTTTATTTGTATTTTAGTTCAGTAGGGTGGTTCGGTTTCATCCAGTAAAATTTTGAATTTATGCTATGTAAGTTAGATTTAATCTATCAATCTTATTTTCTACTATATTTAGTTTCAATTTAATTCAATTGCTTAAGACATTAGTTCAAGAGAATAGAGCATATGTGAAGTAAACATAACAGTTCGAGCTTTTTTTTAAAATAATAATAAATGGAAACTTAGATTTTTAAAGAAAAATAAATGAAATTACAATGAATGAGAAATTACAATGAATGAGAAATAGAGTGTTTTAGGGGATGGGTTTCATTGTGCTTTGTGCTTTATTTTCATTTTCCCACTATTCTACGGCTTCAATGTGTAATCGAAAATGACTGCTTGGTTTTTTATGTCTAGAAATGAAACATTTAACCATTTATATAGGTTAAACTAGAAAAGAATTGCCAAATCAGACAACTACTCCCTACTTTCCAGCAGTAATGACCTATTTGTTTTTTCACGGTTTTCAATGATCATGTTTGACCGTTAATATCTCTAACTACATATACTAATCTTGCATAAAAAATTAATATTTAGAAAATATATGTTAAAATGAATTAAACAATATCTCACATAATATATTTATTATATATACATTAATTTATATTTATGGTCAAAGTTTAACAATTTTAATTTTAAAAATAATAATTTGTCATTACTAGTAGGACGGAGGGAGTAGAACAGAGAGCAATAATGAAAAGCAATTAGCATGAGGAAATACGTGTAAGCTTCTTCACTGATCAAATAAATGACATCGTTCGGCTGAAAAGAAAAGAAAACTGTTTATTTGTCTTCCTCCTTGAAGCTAGCCAATGGAAACTAAACATTTTCTGCAATTCACGATGAAATTCATCTTTCATCGATTTGTTTCCCACCACGGTAATGACACTTTCTGCTAAAACAAGGAGGGGCGGAGAGCGACTATCCCATAGAAATGGCTTAATCTTACACTCATATTCCTCTAACCGGTAAATCATAGTGCTGACAGGCGCACACCCTCACCACCCCTGGTTTAGCCCCCTGGATCTGGTGGCCTTAGGAATCTGCGCCATGTCATGTTGGCTTACGACATTAGTTTCTATGTAGCAATTTGTTTGGTACTCTTAAATTTGTTAGATTTTGAAGCTAGATTATACTACTTAAACAAGCGTGAAGGGATAGAGTTTATCCTTTTACTTTCCTTACTTTTATGTAGGCTTTACATAGGTTTTCTGAGTTTTGTGTATATCAAATTTCACATGTAATTTTGTTTTAGGAAATTGATCTTTGTTTTTATTCATTCTTATTTAAATATTTATTTTGTTTTTAGTTGAACATTTTATTTTGACGTCCTTTATAGATATGCATGTTCTATTTATGAATCAAACTTTAAATCGCACGAGGTAGTTACTTGTATTTTACGTACCTGGGAGTGAAACGTATGATGTAATGTTGCGATGTATTCATGTTGTGTGACTAAACTCATTCTCATCGCTATTTTCATCGAATCCTTCCCGTTCGAGGCTTTCAAATTTGCCCTGGTTTGTTTCATCGCCTTTGTTCAATCCTGCCCGTTCGAGGCTTTCCTAGTCTGTCTTATGGATAGCTTTGCAGCGACATGTTTTGCAGATGGTAGGTCATATAGCTGGTTTGCTTTCCATTTTACCTTTATCAAGGTTTTCAAGCTTGTGTTTTAGCTGCGTTCACTGACCATGTGTTTTCTGGTGGCTAATTGTCATCTGTTAATTGTGGTTGTTCATCATATTCCGTTTTGCTAATGAATATGGTTTCTTTTCAGTGTATTGTTTTTTCACGGAATCTGGTCTCCTCCAAATACCATGACGGCTTGAAAAGAAAACATTGATCCCCAGAGTCGCCTCTAGTGATGTGGGGAATTCCTTCCAGATCAACATAGTATCTAGAATCAAAGCTGCAATCCTTATCATCTTTATGGATCCTATATGACAGCGTCCCGGGAAAGTTCTCGGGACCCTCTACGATGCCTAAGTCAATGTATGATTGGTATGACAATAGTGTTTGGGAAAGAGTGTCAATACCAGTTCTCCTGCTTGGATAACTTATTTATTACCAATGTATTTCGTTATTCTTGCAGATCACAGGCTATGCTCCAAGATCATGGTTTAGTGGCATGATGATGGGTGAGAATTTCTTCCTCTCTTAAGTTCGTGTAGGATGGCTCGCCGCAGGCGAGGTGCCATTTTTAGCGAGATTATCTCTTTTTACCAGCAAAGAGTCCTTTATTTGCTTCGTTGGGCTCAAAGTATTATCTTTATTGTGGACTTCACATGATTATGAGAGGTGTATACCAGGTGTCTTTGTTACCGATGGAGTCCGTAGGTGATTTTTTGTGTATCATTTCGGTAAGCGAAGATGGTTGTAGTGGGAAGTGGTTTCTCTGTGTATATATGTGGGAGATAAGTGGTGTCTATATAAGAGGAAAACTCATGTAATGTGAATGGTTCAGTGTGTTGTATTTTGGGCCGATGTTTATATGGGCTGCTATATAAGCGGTGTTTTTAAGCCTAAGGTGTGGTGGGCAAAGTATTTTCAGATTCTTCTTGTTGAAAATGTAGGATATTATGACGTTATGTTTCCTAAGACTGAATAATTGATCAATCAATTTTTTGGGCAACGCGGGGATGCGACTTTATAAGTACTTTAATAATGAGGGTTTATCCCCATAGGCTAGGTTATGCCTATAAAAGGCAATGTTATTAGAGTGTTTACCTAGTTGTGGTTATGTGTTGTTGTGTGTGTTTGGAAGGGTGTTTTAAGTTTCTTACCTTAGAGATCATCCTTGGGAAGCCAGTGTTTTGTGTTCTTTATGGGTTTATCTAGTTTTATTTGGGCTGCTGGAGCTCTTTCCGGTTTAGGTTTGGCATATCACCGGTTATGTGATGTCTAATTTGTATGAGTGGTTTGGAGGGGTCACTCTGAATGATGGAGGTGCAATCCCGAATCATATCCATCGTGGGATATCCTGGTGATCTCAATGCTTTCCATAAGTAATTGTTTTGGATAATTTTTGGTTTTTCCACAGTTACCTTCTCTGATGATCGTTTGTGTTTTTTATGGTTTTGGACAGGATCAACGAGTGAGATTAGCAAATGTGGAGGTTAGGTGGATGATGGTGTTATGACATCATCTAGGAGGTCCACTAATATGGCTACAAGAAAGAACTAACATGTGATTAGATCCCAAGTCTTCTCCAGGCTAAAGCCGGGAAAAGAAGATGGATGGTGCAGTCGGGGTGTGATTGTGGCAGCCCACCGATTGTGGTATGAGATATTAGGGTTAGTGTACATGTGAAGGGATATTGGAGCTCGTTGGTACGCCTTCCCTATTGGGTGAGGAGGATGGTGCCCCATCATGGAGGGTACTTTTCAAAAAATAGAGGGGGGGGGGGGGGGAATTGGTTGTCATTCTTTTGACTTCTCCCCTTGGGGCATTTATGATCTCATTAGCATATAACTAGGGACTTATGTAGCTATCTATGTAATAGGTTCGTGATTTGTACTTAATAACAGGAAATGTTTTGTAGTTTAGGATGACAATTTTTTATGTAATCCTTAGTTTTTGTATGGAATTATGATTACAACTTTTTTGTATGGAATCATGATTATTAAAAATATATCTAGTCATACCACCAAGCCTTTTAATTATATTATTTTTGTGTTTCAAACATCGCTTCGCTTACTAAGGTCTTTTATATTCTTTTACTTGTAATACTTAGTATAGGGCTCTTTTGATTATGAAGGATGAGCACGATATTTGAAGCGTGGTTTTGGGTATGTTTTGTGAGCCGTGACTAGATGATACTTTTTGGTGTTATCCCTCGATCGATGCTTTTCTTATAGGGGCCTAACCATCTCGCACAACTTCAAAGGTACGTGTATTACTTGTTGGTTAGGGCGCGATCTTGCCAAGGTTCCCTAGATTTGACATCTAACGTGCCTAGTTTCATAGCTAAGCGATTCTTATGAATATGTTCTCTGAAGGGGTCATAATTCCTTGGATTATGTGCCATAATATATATATATATATGAATGTATCACTGGTTCACCTTGGTGTGCCGAATTTGTGAACGTGTGGTTGTGTCATTATAGAAATCTTCCTTAGCTTACTAGGCTAGTTTCCTACTTGTTGTAGATGTTGTTGTGTTGATTCTGCGATCTTTTTTAGCTTATTGAACCAGTTTCTTGCTTGCTGGCCTCGTTAGGTTTATACTCGCTATCTATGTGACTGTTGATCGGGTGGGGCCTCCATCGTGGGCTCCAACTTTTTCCAAGGATCGTCAAAACCCAGAAAGAAAAAGTTGACCCCACAAATGGCACCACGGATGATGTGGAATCCTTATAAGTGATGATGAACCACATAATCAACCAGATGAGTGCAATTTCTTTGAGTACCTGCAAGGAAGCTCTAACGCTCAAATTAGTATTTTTTTAGCATTTTTTAGGAGAGAAATGACTTACCTCATCTTAGGGGTGGATTCAGTATGGTTACCACCACTTTTTACTAATATCATATACCATACCAACAATGTCGGTATATTATATATAATATACCAACCCCGTACCAAATCTTTGGCATACCAACATGTAGGTCAAAGGTTGGTTGGTCTCGGTACGGTACGATATAATATAATCCCATGACACCAATTTCGGTGTTAACTCAGTATTTCTAGCTGTTGACTGACTTGCAAAGACCAAAATTCCCTTTTACTTAAACCCTGAAATCTGATGGACAATTTTACCCTTATGACTGTGGGCCCCACAAAAAACTTAATTAAATCTCCCTTTTGTTTTCAAAAATTCTTCCCGGTATTTTTGTTCTCTAGTTTGCCGCCGTGTTTAGCCACAACCTCCGGCCAGCCACCTCCCACCGCCAACCACCTCCTAGCCACCACCCCAACTCTCCAGCTCCACCATTACCATCATCCCCCCGCCCACCCTCCTCTCTTTCAGCAACCAATCCCACCCCACCAATCACCACCACCATATCACAACCTTCCCATTGCTAGTCCATCTCTCAGCCAAAGTCCCTCCTGCTACTCTCTGGTGGTGAGCAAAAGCTTGCCCCTCCCGCCACTACTGCCACACTTCGTTCGAGGAATGCCACTGTTGCCTCACTCTGTCAATGTGGGTCGCCAGAGATGATGAATGCCCAACCAGCAGGAGAAGGGAAAGTCGGTTGAGAGGAGAAGAGCTGGCCGGTGATACCGGTGAAGAAGAGGTGGAGCTGCACGAAAAAATATCTAGGGATGACAGTGGTGGCTTGAAACAGAGGGAGATGAAGGGTCAATTGTGGGAAAGGGTTTGAGAATATGGGTGGTGGGTTTTGATGAACTAGGGGTTTGATGATGGTTTCCATAGAGAGCGCCTCCGTCATGGGGCTGGAGGTGATGTTGTTCACCACCCTGATGTGGGACCGGTGGGCTGGTTCTTCACTGCGAACATCGACATTCTCGAGCTCACCGCAGTGGCGCTGCCGATTGTCGACCTCTGCGAGTTTGGAAACTGGTCACATGACACCGACATGGAGTTTATTGCAATTGAGACCACCTGCGGTTTAAACATCGATCGAAAATAATTTGCAGAAGAGATTTATTTCCAGGTGGGGGCAGTTAGCAGCAAAATAAGAAGATGGGTGGGGCAATATGGTCATTACTTAATTGGGAGTTTTTCAAAAAAAAATTAAACACAAACTGTCAGGGTTAATTTGTCATTTCAACATAATCCGGCCTCTAACTGCACGAAAAAAATTATATTTGCACCTACACTAGCTATCTAGGGTTATATTTGCACTTTAAATGATCACAAGGTTATATTTGCACTTATGTGAATTACGTAAGGTTATATATGTACTTCACTCTTACTTTTTAAATATTTAAATGTGTGGTATGGTACGGTAACACAATGGTAATATTTTCTCAATACCATTACCATACCATAAAATGTGTGTGGTATGGTACTACCATACCACATCATCGGTTACCAACATATTCAGGACAAATGGTACGTGATTCGGTTGTTAAATTGGTTAGTATGGTATTTTGGCTCAAAATGCCAGCCCTACTTCATCTAGTGTTCGTTATCTATATTTACATGGCCTTTGGTAGTGTGACAGTGACTCACACATCGTGCGACAGTGACTCACACGTCGTGCTTGCTTCTCCTAGACTGTGGCCTAGCAGAGGGTATCGTGGTGGGCGTGTTTCTCCCCTCTTTTAGGGAGTGGTTGCTTATTAGCGAGGTAACATGGCTAGCTTATGGGTGTTTAGAGAGTTGGTTTTAGGGAGGCAATTCACGTAGTAGGGTTTCATAGGTGGTACATATACCAGTATTTTTCCATGTTGTCTTTCACCTTAGCGTGGAGCAACCTGAATTAATCTCTTTTCTTATCCGGTAAGTTAGAATCCATTTGGATATGCTCATCATTCCTTCCAACATCCAACTCTATCATCCGAAAGCTAGAAAATCCAATCCCTGTTAGGATCACAACTCCATTCCGTATACCAGGATGAACAGTGTCTTTCCAGTTACCGTTCTCTTGGTCGTATGACGTGACCATATCACACTAAGTATTTCATTTACCTATTTTCTTCAACCCACACTACCCAGACCCTTATGTTATTAGAGGTCATTTTATTATTGAGCTCAACTTGGCCGTTGACCTGTGGTTTCTATTGAATGTTGAAATATTCACACCAATGATAGATTGTGAGTTTCTACTGAATGTTGAAATATTCACATCACTTATCGAAAGGGTTCAGCGTGAACTTCTTGCCATTATATGTGATAATCGTCCTAGGGATGCCACATCTACATAGTATATTTCTTCCACAGAAATTGACCCAATTTGTTCCTTTCATATTAGTCAACATGTCAGTTTCGACTCATTTATTCCTCTAACCGCTTCAAGGAATGGTCTTACCAAATTTCCCCCCACCTCTCGAATGGTCATGATTAATGGATTGTCATCACCTCCTCCTATTGAACTTGTGTGATCGGTGCATGCTTCTAACTTGGTGTGCATTTCTTGATTGGCTCGAAAACATCATCGAACATCAAACATTAAACATGACTTGAGAAAATTGATCAAGAAATAGAAAGATTTTCCTTGGAGACGGAGGAAGTAACTTTTTCAGAAAAAAGAATTTGCAATGTAGTAGTATATATTTTTTATTCTAATAAAAATAAAAGAATATAAGGAAGGAGTTTTTTTAAGGAAGGAATTTATGTCTTCAATAATCATCTAGGAGCAAATGAGACCGTAAAATCAGAAGGAATATTCACTTGGTCAGACCACGAGAAATTTTTTATGTGAGCATTTTAAGTATGTGTAGGTGTGGGTCAAATGATAATTTGACAAGTGTCCAATTAAAGTTACAATTAAGTGCATCTCCACTTTTATCTCTTTATTTTTAATTATAAAAGGACACTTGTCAAATTATCATTTGACCCACACATACACATACTTAAAATGGCCACATAAAAAATTTTCTCCGACATTTTGGACTCCAAATTCAGCTTGAATATTTTACCCGCAGCCCGTCTCATGTCGGGTCTTTTATTCGGATCATCCTGCACACATTCCAACACCATACGTGTTAATTTCTCAACCACTCCCACCGGCAAAGAATCCCTCAACCGCCTGTCCACCCACGTTCTCAGCTTTCCCTCCACCGCATCCTCGCCGCCATCAACTGCCTCTCTCGCTGCATCAATGATACCGACTTTCCGATACTCGCCACTCGCTTTATCAAACTTGTATCTCAACGGCTCTTCCCCAGACAAAAGCTCCAAAATCAGCACGCCGAAAGCGAACACGTCAGACTTCTCCGTTGCGATGCCGGTTGCCTTGAACTCCAGCGACATGTATCCTCTCATGACTTCGAACTACCTCCTGCTACTCTCCGACCACCTCAATTCTAAGTCAATCCCACCGCCATTGGTCCCCGTCTCGGAGCAGAGCTCGGCGACGCCGAAATGGCAAATCCGTGCATTCAATGACTGTTCGGTGATGATAACACTGCTGCTCTTCAAGTGATTATGCACCAAACTGATGTTGAATCCGGCTGTGTGGTGGATGTAGTCCAATACGGCAGTGTTGGAATAATGTTCTTCAGTCAATGTGCATTTTCCATATATAGTTGGAGCAGTAATTACGGTGATAATTAATTCAGTTATTTTGATTGATCAGAATGCTTAGCTAAAAACCGCTTACGATTCGCTAGCATTAATTATATTGGTCTTGCAGCTTATTATGACTAAACATATAGGGTCACACACAAGACATGAAATTGGATAAAAGAAATGACTATTAGGCTAGGAGCCCAGATGGTATTTATATGAGAATTGAGTTTAGAACTCATTAAGTTTAATTGAGCTAGACCCAGATTGGCTTGGATTAGGGTTTCTTGGATTAATGACTATTATGTATAATTAGATATTTTTACATAAATGTTCAATATTAGATTATTAGAACCCTTACAGTTCCATACGACAAAAACCAAAAACCAATCCAATCATTCTCAGGAAACAAACTTCATCGTAAAGAGAAGAAAAAAAGACTGGGTCGTTGCTTGCTGATCAAAATTCTAAGCTAAAGACGGTGTAGGCGATCCGATCGTGCTGTGTGGATACGTCTAGATGAATCACATTTGGGATTCTTGTCTATGTGGTTGATCGAATCTGACGGTAAAACACGTTTCAAAGGTAATCTAAACTCTTAGATAGATTCGAATAAAATACAGGCATGAGATCCAGGATTAGATAATTGATTTTCTACTAAATTAGATTTAATCAATTCCCAACAGTGGTATCAGAGCCTCTTGCAATTTTAGTTTGATCTAAATAATATGTGAGTTAGATTTACAACATATAGTGTTTAGATTTGTGTTCATGTTTTAATCAAATTAATTATTTGATGATTTAATTTGATTCAAACCCACTTAGAATTTTTTTTTTAAAAAATACTGCTCATCCAGTATTGTTCACCGCACTGTTCACAGGTACTGTAACAATACCGTTCACCGTTACTGTTCACGGTAATGTAGTAGTACTGTTCAACGTTACTGTTCACGACAGCAGGAAATGGCAGTTACTGTAGCGGCATGGCTGCTAGTGTTAAAAACAAATTAGGGTTTATTTTGACTGGGCCAAATTAAACCCACATTGAATTTAATGGGCTAGACATATTGATTGAATCAAATTTCAATTAATTGGCTAGGCCAATTTCTCGTTAATTTAATTTTTGAGTGGGATAAATTTTAATTTTAGAAATTAAAATTAAATATGAATAAAGTTTTTGTAATTTTAATTTTCGAAATTAAAATTAAATAAAAATGAATTTTTATTTATTAAGTTTTTGGATGTACTTAATTACTAAAATTTTGATAATTTTATTGATTAGAATAATTAAATATTAGGTAAAGTAATTGAAGTTAATGGTTTTAGAAATTAGTTCACTTAATTATTTTGTTATGAATTTCCTAATATACTTAGATTATTTAGTAATTTATAATTATTAAATATTACAAAGAAAATAATTAAGGTTAATAATTTTAGAAATCAGTTAATTTAATTATTTTAGCATGGTTAATTACATACCTTATTATGTGATTTTATCCCAATTTATTTTATATTTTATTGAGTCATTCATTTTAGAAATGAATGAATGCATATATGAATTGCATTCAAAGTGCAGGGTTATAAGTGACTAGTATGGCCCAATTAGATATTTAAATACGGCTTGCATACCGTTTATTGAGTATTGTAATTAAATACGGTTTGCGCACCGTTTATTGATATGTTGTAAATTTATTATTTAAGTTGAAAT
>JAULKM010116194.1:2087-21877 GCA_032355605.1 Rubia tinctorum | reverse complement strand
TTCTTTTCCAGTATTAAATCAAAACCCTATACAACGTCCAACTTTTTCCTACCCACCCCCTTCCAATCCAGAACTCGTTCTAAGGAAGCAGTAGCGAAATTTGGTTGAACTGAGGTATAGATTTGTGAAATGTTGTACAGTATATAATTACTGGGATTGAATCATGTCCAGTTTCTCGGAAAGGCACCTTACTTGTGGCACAGCTTTCCAGCATCCTTGTGTCTCAAGCTCCGTGGTTGCCGGTACACCCAGTCAGCTGCATTGCACTCTTCACCTACTCAGCTGCTAATTGTTAGACTAAATCAATTAGATGATTAGATTTGATTCTATTTGTTTAGAGTTATACTTAAACTCTTCTACCTTTATGTTTTGTACTCTATTTATTCTCCTGATCATCAATAATAATTATAACGGGAAATCATTCTTTCATAGTATCAGAGCCCAAGGTTGCCCATAACCCCTTTAATCCACGTTTGCGCGATGATTAATACCGCTGCACGTGAGGGGGCGTGTTAGAATCCCACATCGGTGGTTGACAGAGTTATTACTCAATATATAAGATCATGGGTCACCCCTACATAGTAACAATTGGTTTTACGATAGGAGTTCATGATTCTAATACTAATCAAAAGTCTTAGCTTATGAATTTCTGAAGTTTGCAACAAGAAGAGGAGAGTTGGAGTTATTATAACAGGTGTGACCTGTGGGACATTCATTCTTCTGGTGCTTGCCGCTGCTCTTCTTCATTGGCTGCATAATCGCAAACAAGATGTATTCTTCCATGTGGAAGGCACTGTTTTGATTTTGCCTGGATGAGTATGCATTGAGATGCTTTAACTCTATTTTTCAGGTGAAGATTACAGCAAAATCTCATTTGGGCAACTGCAGAGATTCTCGTGGCCCGAAATTCATATTTCAACGGTGGGCCTGGTCTTAATTTATAAAGTTGGTTTGGGTCATGGTCTCATCGATAAACATAGTCTGAGTCTGAGGGTTAAAACAGTGAAGGGGTAGGTGTCTGTTGTGGGGCTACTGCTTCTGTAGTGATGTGGTGTGAGTTCGATAAAGGTTATAAACTTTTTATTGTTTCCATTTATGGATTAAGACTTGGTAAAATCACTTTACATGTGTATTGTATGGTAAGTGGTTGGGGGACATAATCCAAACAAGTTAAAGATGTGAACCCATCAATGGAATTCTATTGCTGCTTCTTTATTTCATTCTTTGATACGAACTTGTCTGCGGTTACATGTTTCAGAAATTTAACACGTTCTGTTGGTAGGAATTGTTTGATGCTAAAAGGAGAAAACTGCAAGGACAGATGGATATTTGAGTTCTGAAAATTTAACTCCTAAATTCCTAAGAGTAATATTCGGCACACTTTTCATCCAATTTTTTCAAAGTATGTTTGACCATTTATAGTTTTTGTTACGCATTCCAACTACATATGAAATTTGATGGTTAGAAGGTACATATTATGAAGAATCTAACAATACCTTGCATGATAGTGATACTACTTATATACCATGTGAAACTTATAGTCAAACGTAGTTTGGAAAACTTAACTAAAAAATGTGCCAAATAAAGTTGAACTGAGGGAGTAAAAACAATTACATTCACAATGTTCTAGAGCGTCTTAGGTGAGGAATAATCAGAGGATCTCTTCACTTTACTTGGATTTAGAAAACAAATCCTAATTCTTGGAAAAAAAACTTTTCTATTGTTAGGACCATTGTCTTTTGAAGTATGAGTAAAAATTATAAATTTTGCTCATTAATTTGCGGGGTACATGTTCAATTTAATAGGGGCATGTGGCCCTTCTTAACGTTGCATATTCTTGGCATTTTTTTAGAACCAGGTTCTAAAGAAGCAAATCTAGTTATGACGGGGAACATTTTTTGGAGGGAGAGGCTATGCCTCAAAGTTTCTATATTTCTCAATACAGCAACACTGATATTTATTTACTACTATTTGTATCTTGATGTGCTACCAGGAAAACTCTACTTCATTGATTTCGAGTATGGATCATACAGTTACAGAGGTTTTGACAATGGAAATCACTTCAATGGATATGCTGGCTATGACTGTGACTACAGCTTGTAAGTGTTAGTTCTACTTTTCCATTTGGTGATGGTAACTATGTAACTTGAAGTGATCGTCAAATTAAATGTGGTTTTCAGGTATCCGAACAAGGACGACCAATTTCACTTCTTCAGACACTATTTAGATCCTGAAAGGCAAAAAAAGGTGCCTCTCAAACTTGCAAGCTATGCTTCTTTTTTTTTTGTCTCGTTTGTTTTCTATCTTGTAAAAACGACTCTTTGATTTTTATTTGATGAAGATATTGAACTGGCCTGATAAAAACTGATGATTATATCTATTGATGAACTGGGGTATTAAACTTTAAACCAGATTTCTGGGCTTATCTTTTATCGACTTAATTTTTTTTTGGCCTGCCAAATATTTGGTGGTTAGCTATCTTACCTCAGCTGTGGGTTACTTTATGTTGTACTCCTGATTATATGGCATCTCTTCCCTTTAGTTACTTGAATGAGCTATATTAATAGTTCTGCTTGTCTTGAAAGAGTCTTCAGCTACCCGTCTTTGTAGACTCTACTTCAGTTTGTTTTCAGCATTTGTCAAACGCGCAATACTACTCCCAATGTGCTTTATCCAAATTACCAGCCAGTTTGATGACTACGGCAGATGCATTCAACTAAGTTTATTGTTCTAACAAGTGTCTGATCAAGATCTGGAAGCACTTTATGTCGAGACAAATTTAAACATGTTAGTGTCACACTTGTTTTGGGCATTATGGGCTTTAATCCAGGTAACCTTTCTTACGAATGGTCCTCTGTAAACTATCCTACTTCTAGAGAATGCAAAATATTTATTGAAGTTAATATTCTAGCCTCGAACTTCATTGTTCATGAGGGGGAGAGGAATTGCTAAAATTTGAAGGTTTGAAATTATTAGAATTTTATAGGTTTAATAGTAATTACTAGAACTTTGTGGGTTAAATTGTAATAATTAGAATTTTGTGGGTTTATTATCAATTATTCAAATTTGCAGGTTATAATTGCAGTTACTGGAATTATGAGGCTTAAATTGTAATTTTTTTAATAATTATTCTGTATTATTTTGCGACGCTTTTAAGCGTAGGCATACAATGCGATGCTTCTTAGATATGTCACTAAATTTCTGACGCTTGAGCAAGTCATAATAATTGTGACATCTTTGCTTGTCAAAAGGAAAACTGCATCTTTACGTGTAACAAACAGATAGTGACGCTTGATGGTGTCGGAATTATTTTAGTAACACGTTAAATAGAGTCACTTCCATAAGGCGTCACTAATTGTTTTTTTTTTGACACTTTTAAACATCATAAATCTCCAAAATAAATGCCACTACTGGAACTATTTTTTTGTAGTGGTATAACCACTTACATTGCATTCAATTTAAAGTGTGTTCGTTTAGTCTTGCGGGATATCGTGCCAACTCTCTTACCTTATATTTATACATGTTCTAGCAACCTTTCCAACCCAACTTGGCCATGAACACCGCTCCTCCAAAATTTCCTCCCCAAATATATCAAGCCTTCAAAGTTTTGACGCATACTCATTTGTAAGAAATGGTTTTGAGTCACTCTTCCATGAAGCATAACATCCCCTTGAAAATTGGAAGGCTTGACTCCCTCATTGTTTAATACATTGTTTTATTTTTGGATACATTCTTGGTTTTCCCTAAGGAAGCATGTCTCGTTCCTACAATGACGACATGAAATGAGCCTAAACTTGTACGAGAATCGACTTATATACAAAATCTTTCTTTGGAAATCAACATATAGACCAAAACATAAAAACCTAACCCCATAAGAAAGTCTTGTAACAACATGAATGTAATGCGAAATCGGAAACAACAAATCATTGCATGAATTTCGCCTACAAAAAATGACACCATCATATCTCCCTACGCATGAAGAAAATATGATATTCAGGATATTCAAGAACAAACCACAAGGAGCATATTCATCGAGCCCCAATGAGGTTGACCTAAAAACGCTTGGCCAAGGCAAAAAATTTACCCCAATTATTTAATAGTCGAGGTAAAAAGTTCATTTTTTACCTTGGTTTTAGTTTTTTTTTCTTTTGAAAATCAAGATAAAAGGGGTGAAGTAAAAAAGTGTGTTTTTATACCTCGGTTTGTAGCATTTTTCCCCTAAAAATCAAGGTAAAGGGGGTAAAGTAAAATGTGTGTTTGTTTTACTGAAAGTAGGTATCTACCAATCTAGCCTACACCTTCATGCTTGATCTTTTTTGTAAAAATAGACTTCTTTAGAGTCGCTAATGCAAGAATGGCCATTAAGAGCTCCATTGCACGGCGATTTCAGATTTCTACCACGAAAATTTTATTGTTTTATAGTTCAGATATCGAAACATGTTCTCATACAGTTGTTTTTTAGAACGACAACTACAAACAAATAAAACCATGTGGTTCCATATAAACTACTTTTCAATGAAAATAGGACAATAACATTTACTAAGTAACAATCGTTCATGTTGTCATTAGGCGTCGTTTAATGTTCACCATCGTCTTTCGCCCCCTTTCTCCGATACAGGAACAAGATTAAAAGCAACATGTGCTCACATGGAAACTATTTCTGATTTCAAAAATAGTAAGAATTTATGAAGTTACTGATGAGATGGGAAATGCATATTTTCTTAGAGAATTTAACACCATTTTTATATGATTTTGTAAGTGGATAGTTATATTATTAGTTGTTTTACATGGTAGGGGTTTAGAATCACATTGTGTGGTTAATTTCCCTATTTTGTAAACATTTATTATCCAACGTGCTCACCTCTATGATTTGGTTGATTTCTACTTGTTTTGTGAGATTATTTATAACCATCATGGAGAAGGCCATTTGCAAGGATAGTAGAATATTGAAGGCCACTTACAAAGTGGTAGAAGAAGATTGAAGAAACAAAGTAAAGTAGCGGTGGAAGAATGATCCAAGAGTTGGAACCCAATTTGGGAATGGTCCGATATTAATTGGAATCCAATGACAACATAATTGGCGAGCACTATAAAATCTACTACAATAACTCCCAAATCGGATCAGTGGTTCACCCGTAGCAACGAAAACAAGATTCAAGACTTGAAGGACATAGCCCCAAAAAATGGACGCTGCAAATCTGCATGATTCGTGCCGCTCAGTAATGTTCATGACCCATCCCCAGGAAACGGCCTGTGCCATCCTGTTAACTAGGGTTTTGACAGCGGGCCACCTTCATTCTCTCTCTTCCCACCTATAAATAGCCTCATTCTTCATCCTTTCCATTTTGAGCCCGATTTAGGCCTTCAAACCCCAATTTTTTCTTGCTCTTTTTTTTATTATCTTCATTTTTTCCACAGATTCTTGTAATATGTGATGGTTATTTTACTAATTTGCTTAGACCTATGCTTGGGAATTTTTGTAATCATGTGTTAGCTATGATTTTTGATATTCCTAGATTCATATTACTTATTGCTTTATTATCATTATTAATTGTGTCTAATGCTTAAAATTATGCATGATTAATGTTATTATGCACTACTAATTGATTTTTTTAATTTAGTGCTAGGCTCGAGAATGAACCGAGAGTATTTTGTCTTTTTGTCGGGTTTGGTAAAAGGTCAACGAGAAGTTTGTATTTAGGAGTGATAACTAGGCATAATTTTTGGTTATTTGGTTACATTAGGCCAGAGGAATAATTTGTGTTAGTATATGAAGGATACGAGAGTGACCCGACCATATACTGTCGGACATCGGTTATTGATCCAGTTGGGGTCATAGGTTAATCCCAAAAAGTTATATCCCGAGTTTGTGGTAAACTAAGTCGAATAAACTCTTAGAGTTGGTAGTGAGGCATTGATGCTCTACGTTGTAAATTCTTAGAGTCGGTGTTCACAGTGGGTCCCAGGGAGTTATGCTACTCACGTGTTTAATTCACTGCACGATGTCGGGTTTATTAAGCATGGGAGTGAGGGCTAGAGAGGATAGTGATAGTGCTTATCTAGATATAACGGGCAGAGGTGAGAGTTGAAGAGGGGGTGAACCACCAGATGATAGTACTGTGGAGTTCCCGATGAATCAAGCTCTCCACATCGTATGATCGAGCATAGATTAGAAATTATGTTTAATATGTGAATATGAATCGTGGATCAAATTCTAATGATAAACGTGTGATGAAACTGCCCTCAACTTGTCTTATTATCATACATCGTTGTTCAGTTTTTCATGCCAGTTAGTTGTTTGATTAAATATCTCAAAACAAAATGTCTCATTTTCTCTACTCCTTACACACATACTTAGTAACGTTTGTGTGTGAATTACGTAAAACTATCTTTTACACCCCTAAATCTCTATGGACGACACCCTATCTTACCGTTATCTACTTTTAAGTATTTGGAAGTGAGTAAGGGAGCAACACTTATAAATCTTAACTTTAATCGGTTGCTGGGTTATTCATTTAACATCAATCCCTGGGTGCCCGTCGGTTACCTTTGTGGAGTTTGGTTCATATAGAAGCATGAAGACGCGATGTATTGGCCCACATAGTAGCCTATAATTCATCAATAAATGACTCAAAATGTTTGGAATTATCCACCTTTCGATATCGGAACCCTCCTTATAAAATTTGGTAAACAAGTATTTCCCTAGAGGCCACACAAAATCATTAAAAGGTATGATTGGTGATTAAAAACCTATAAATGTGTTAGAGAAAAAGAATATTGATACGAACACATGTACTTGAAAATATAAATTAAAACATTATTGGTTGTTGTACATGACATGCTAGGTCAAATCTAGGAGGAGTGCGATCAGATTCCTATTGAAGAACTGCTACCCTCTTGTTCGATATTTTCTTAGAATTTCGCCAATTGCTGCACACCTTCACTAATATGCTCATCCTAGTTTAGCTTTCAGTTTGTAGTTTATCAACGATGATACGCTGAAGTTTTTTTTTATAATTATGAACCTAGTTCTGTATTACATAGCCTCGTGTTGTTGTTATTCTTGGATTTTTACACTTCCCTTTCTTGAGTACCCACCTATTTTTCTAGAAATACTTTTGGTTGCACAACTTGCATGTCACCTCCTGGCTCCTTAACGCAATCTTCTGGTCATGATGTTTATGATCCAAGTAATGAGACTTACATATAGTAAGTTCTTCGCATGCGTTTTGGAGTTCACAACTGATGCCACCATGTCCTGCAATGTAGTGTACTCGAGATTGTTCACTACAAAAAAATGAGTCCATTAACTACACAATTTTAGTTACACATTAAAAAAGTGTAGTGAAATTAAATACATCCTCAAGTGTAGTTAAATTCGTTACACTTCTTTTATCATCTGATACATGTTAACAGGTGAAAGATACCTAATTACATTTGAAGGTGTAGTGGTTTGACTGCATTTGATGCGAGCTCAAAGATGATCTCCAAGTAGTTCCCAAGCACACCATAGTAAGTCGATGCGATGGACACCAGACATTCAAAGGTAGCCTTACTGATGTTAAAGACTTTCACAAATTACTAATGTCTAAAGAAATCAATAAAATTAAGAAGGGAACTGTTTAGAGTTTGAAGAAGAGAGAGAAAGGGATTTTGTTTTTATCCAATATATTCCAATTTCACACCAAAGTCATGGAAAACTTAACATTTATACTTTGATTCAGGAAAAAAACATATATACTATATCACAAAACAGAAAAATAATCAAAATCAAAAAACCTATAAGCTAATGTAATGTGGCACTTCATTTAACAAAAAAATTTGTTGAGCCTTTTTACTGCTGCTGCTACATTTCCCAATTACCGGAATTTGAGAATTGAGCTTAAAAGGAGAAGGCAGGTAAAATCCTTAATGATCTCACGTGTTTCTTTCGAGAACATACTGCAAGAAAATTTTGACGAACTAGGGAATTCCCCGTGTTGTAGGAATCAAAGCTGCATCTTACTGCCATTTTTGAAGGTTCTTCATGGTTTTTAATCAATTTTCATGAGGTTCTTATTGGCATTATGATAATCTTTCATTCCTCTTTCTTTTAAAAGTCTTCGATTTCTTCCTTTTGTGATTATAATATGATTTTGTAGATGGTGATTACAAAGGTATGATTTCACATTCAAAGTTGATGTAATTACTAGAGTTCAATAGGTTTAAATATAATTGTTTGAATGTAGGTTTAATTGTAATTATTAAATCTATGTGGGTTAGACTGCAATTATAAGAATTTTGTAGGTTAAATTACAATTATTAAATCTATGTGGGTTACGCTGCAATTATAAGAATTTTGTATGTAAATTATAGTTATTAAATCTATGTGGGTTAGACTGCAAATATAAGAATTTTGTAGGTTCAATTGCAATTATTAGAATTTATGGGTTGAATTGTATTTTTTTAAAAGAATCTGCATTATTTTACTACACTTCAAGGTGCAGTGATTGTTCTATACACTTCAAGGTGTGGTGATTGTCTCTACACTTCATGGTGCAGGGATTCTTCTCTACACTTTAAGCTGTAGTGATTGTCTCTACACTTCAAGTTGCAGTAATTGATTTCTACACTTCAAGGTGTAGTGATTGTCTCTACACTTCAAGCTGTAGTGTTTTTAAATACACTTCTGCATGTAGTCTTTAAATTATACGCTTTGATGTGTAAAAATTATTTGCTACGCCTTCAAGAGTATTGTTTTTTTTTCGTTACACCCACCGCTACTACATTTTTTTGAAGTGCAGGGGAAAAAACTTAATTACACTTGTTGATGTCATTATTGAGGCCCAAAAAATGTAGCAACTACAGTGATTTGTTGTAGTGATTTCACTCCCTGTGATGACAGAGTAGAATAACATGATGGTTGTGACCCTTAGTTTAGATATGTGGTCTCTTGCTGGTACTATACTTCTTGCAACCATCTCATACATGATCCTTTCCATCCATATTTGTTGGGTAAATGTCATTGAGACTTTTGAAGTCAACACCCAACAATGAATTAACAGTCCAAGAGCTAACTAAAATGTCCTTACTGTAGACCTTGGTAGTATACAAACCACATTCCCCCTTCAGTAAAATTTTCATTGAATTGACAAACCTCATCATAATGTGTCGAAAGTAATACCCATAGTAATTCCTTGCAGCATTGTTGTAATTCCTGATTTTTTCGGAAGAATACAACAACGGTCTGGAACTAGAAGAATTCCTCGGACTCTAAGTTGAATCGTACCAATAAGGGCCTTAAAAATCTCCTCAGCCACGTCGAAAGCGACGTCGTTATCACAATGCATTAACTGTGAATCCACAAATTAACCGCCCGCCACTTCGCCAACCACATAAACTTTTCCTCTATCAGCAACATCCTCGAGCACCAGAAAAGTCAGAGGTGCTGCATGAAGAAAACAACTCCGGTGAAGAAGAAAGAGGGGAAATTTTTCGATGAAGAAGAGGAGAAATAAACAGTGAACTAGAAGATGGCAAAACGGTGTCGTTTTTGCAAAGTAAAAATGTCAACAAATTACTTCAATAACCCCGGTTGATACTAGAGTGCAAACAATCCTTATTATTTGGTGCTTTGCGATTAATAATTAGAGAAAGTCTATTATTAGACCGACTAATGGTAAGACCAATCATGAAAAATCTCAATTCAATAACTTTTAGCTTTAAATTATAATTGTTTATACATTACAATGCATTTTTAAAGTTTTTATAAAAAAATTACAGTTAGGAATCTCGTTCCAATAAATAAATAAATAACACAAAATCAGCACATTAGTTGCATAAATTATAAAATGATCTCGTCTAACGTACGGTTAGTCGGTCTAAAATAAAATTTTGTATAATAAGTATGCACACATCTTAAATTATTTTATTAAATAGCTAGTTTAATTACGACATTAACATTCAACTCATTTACAAATTGTATTGTTAGAGACGACAATAAGAAGATTATATTTATTTTACTATAATATATTGAGTATTTATAAATTACTATGAAAAGCTTAGTTATAAACTTATACAGAAAAGTTTTTAAAAATTACATATATAACTGAAATATATGTAATACTTCTATAATAACAATTATAAATGAACTCTTTTTTATATATAAAAAAAGAGAAATCTATTGATAAGTTATTGAGTCCGTCTCTTGAAAGACGGTTTTTCCAAAAGTCATGGAAAGACCAAGGTTTAAAGTGTAAATTAGAAGAAATTAAGATAAAATTTTTGGGTTGCATGAATCAGGTTATAAAATTTATAACTATTTCACGTTGCACAATAAAACTTTAATATTGCACTAAAGACCTTTTACCTTTTATTATTCTAATTAAACCCCGTATTTTCATAAAATTATGGAAATATCGTTTTTCCCAAGACTTTGACTAAGTTATAATAACCAATAATTTTAAATTCATTGAAAAGTTACTAATTAAATATTACAAAGTTTTATTTTATATTAAATTATAATTTGATGTTAAAAGTATTGAAATGAGGTTTAATCATTAGATCGACTATTTAATTATAGTTTAACCTTAATAATTATTGAAATAAGATATTTTCTGAATGATCTAATCGTTACTCGATCGAACATATTAAATCTGAATTTGAAATAAAGCGAAAGAAAAGGAAATTTTGATTTTTTAAAAAAAGAGAGACAAAAAATACGGCGGGAGGAAAAGGGGGGAATGGAGTTCACCCTTAGAATAACAATCCATCAATCTTATGGCTTAACTTGCAGATTCGTAGATGGAAAATTAAATTTGAGAATTGAGATATAAGAGCCCGAAAAAGCCACTGAAGAGATACCAATAATCTATATGGACATTTGAGTAGAAAATTGAATACTATCTCTACCAGATTAAATTATCCACATACTTTATGACATTATTCTCTATTAAAATTTAATCGCATATTTAAATAGATATATAAGAAATAATATTATCATATGTGATATTGTTGAATTCGTCGCAACAAGTAATTTTTTAAAATTAACCTTTTATTTTATGTTATTATACATAATTAATCATAGTGTTACGATTAAATATGTGTCTCGAATAGTGTGCAATAATTGAATAGTAATTTAACTGGGATAGAGAGTAACAAATTCGTCACGTCTTTAAAAGTGAGCTCACACAAATGTGGCAGAATGTGATTCCACGTAGGTTAATCTTAAACATTGTGCAAAAATGATTCGGAAAGTATGAACTGGACGGAGGAAGTTTACTACTACATCAGTCATCTTCGTTTTTATTCCCATTTTATGCATGATTTAAAGTAGTATTTATTAAAAAAAAAGAAAATCCAATTATCACAAAAACGTATATTACTACATCAATCACCTTCATTTTCACTCTTATTTTTCGTATATTTGATTTTAAAAGATTAACTTAAAACATAAAAATGATAATACATAAATAATAGAGAAAGTGAAAACTTTAAAATAAGAGTTTAAAGTTTATAATATCATCCTCTAAATAGATAATAATGATTTATTTTGTCTGAAAAGTATAATTTAGCTATGTAAAAGATATAATGAATGCTTTAATCAATTTCAACACGAAACACGATAAAAATCTACTAGTCTAATATAAGGCCTTTAACAAAGTGGTAACAAAATAAATTCATTAATGATAAAATCAATAAATAATGTCGTACTGTGAGATGGTGTCGTAGGAGACATACTCAACCATGAAAAACATAAATTTGTATTGAGTCAATATTTTTCTAAATACATGTACAGTTTTCACGGTTGATTTATTTTTATCCTACTATCAAAATGAAATACTCCTACGTTTCTATTCAAATTTCTCATTTTAATATTTTATCAAAAAATATATCACTTTAACTTAAAATTTTGTGAATAAAAAATTAAAATAATATCACGCAAAATATTTTAAAATTTTAATATATCAACATTTTACCACTTTTAGTTTTAGATATATGCTTAAAGTTATGAATATTTTATTAATTTTAAATGTCAAATTAGAAGCAAAGTAAGATATCAAATCACGACCAATTTATAATTGGTTAGGTGATAGAGTGAGAAAAGAAAAGGTCATACTCCCTCAGTTTCACTAAAAAAAACACACTAGATTTAATTAGTCTCCTGGATTTAGGTAGGGAAAAAAGTTGATGAAATTGAATGTAGAATGTAAAAAGTATAGTGAGTGGACGAGATTGAAATAATCTTGGTAAAAATGAAAAGTGTGTCATTTAAAAATACATCCCAATAAGATAATTGTACTACAAAATGAGAAACAGGCTATGTTTCTAGGTAAGTTTCCTATTTTTTAAAACTAATTCCACTCTAATAAAAAATTATTTTAACAACATTTTTATTTTGACTGAATTTGTGAATAAAATTTGGTAAGATCATTTAAATTCTCCACTTTTCATGCACGTGAGCATTCATAATATTTTGTATAAAAACCTTATATGAGTTGAAGGGAATACTGTATTAGCATATTCTCAATGATTGTTTATGACTGATATTCTTTTAGCGTTATTTATATTTATAATTTTGACTTTAGTATGAAAATGCTAATATAACGCTATAATTTCAAGTGACAATATAATTCTAACTAATTATTGTATGTGTCAATCTAACCCTAACTTTTGAAAAATTTGTGCCGATATACCCAAAGTTCATATTTTCGGCGTTGACCCTCGCAATTCTGGCAATAATGAAATAGTGAAATGACTAAAATGACCTTAATTTAGAAGTTGAAACCTTTATCCCCATAATATCCTGGCTACCACCAGCCACCACCCTCGTCACCATCTCCACGCTGCCAATCCCCACCACCCCCATGACATAAACCCTAAAATATAAGCTTACGAACTCGCCTAATGAAGAAGGGACAACAAACTCATCTAAAGAAGGTGTCCGGGTCTGAAGAAGAAAGCGGAGGAAAAAGCTGAGAAAGCAACGGAACCTAATCGAACACAATGAAGAATTGGAAGAGCATATCATCGTTGCCGCCGCCACTGCTTAATATAAATCGGAGGGGAAAAAACAAGATCTTTGCTCGCCGCTCATACCCCAACGCCGCTCAGCAAAGTGTCGGGAAATCAGGGGGACGCGAAGACAGGGAGCAGGAAGAAAAGGGGGACTAAGGAAGAAAAGGGAAGAAAGCAGAGGAAAATAGGAGAAAATGGGTGAATGGCAAGGTCGTCTTTTCATGTTTTGTATTTTCCCTTTTTTTGGACAAAGGGATAAGCAGTATTTTCAACAAAATCTGACAGTAAACCGCTTGACTAAAATTTCCACATGGTCAAAGGTTATTTTGGCACTTTTTGGGATTGCGGGGTTATATTGACACTTTTAACCTAAAATCAGGGTTATTTTAGCACTTTACTCAAATTCTTTTACAATCACAATAAATTTTACTACATATAATAAAAATATCTTAAAATTATATCTTACAAATATCTGAAAATATTTTAAAGAGTCCGTCTCTTGAGAGACAATTTTTTCTGAAGTTATGGAAATTCCAGGTTTAATCTGAAAATTAAAAGAAATTAAGATAAAAATTTTGGGTTCCATTAATCGGGTCATAAATTTATAACTATTGTACGTTGCATAATAAAATTTTAATATTACAACTAAACTTTTTACTTTTTTATAATTCTAATTCAACCATGTATTTCCATATGCTTATGGGAAGACGGTTTTGCCGAAGACTTTACCTACTTTAAATGATAATATTCACTATTGATAAAGTCTCAGGAAATGCGATCTGTTCATAAACTTATGAACAGTTCACTATATTTTTTACCTTAAATATTGCATTTTAAAAGTTAAAACAAGTAATGATGTGTATTTGGAATGTGAAAATATATAATATAAATATAAATATAAATTTTAAATTTATACATAATATAAAAAATATTGGTTCAAGGTAAAAAATACGTGGACCGCACATAATCTTATGGAGAGGGCGCAGGGAACCATTTGTTTAGTATTTATATCGAAATTGCAAATGAAACAAATTTGCCGGAACAGAGCGCTAATCAGGGGAGTAAAGGGAGTAATTAATATATTCATAAACTCTAGTTTGGTTGGACGTTACTGTACGATGGATGTGAAGCAATACGCACGTATCACGTTATTTCAGGGGAGGGGAGCATTATTGAAGTTGAAATTCAATAAGACCAACCTGTCGATATTTATTGTTCACTTTTATCTGAAGTAGGTGGATTCAGGAAGTAGGTGGATTCAGGAAGTAGGTGGATTCAGGAAGTGGCGGGTGGTGGTGTAATCCGATTCGAATGTGTTGATCAGTGTAAAAGTGATTTTTTTGCCTTTATTAAATGTGATTTGGTTTAAACACCTTATTATTAAATTTAAAGAAACTATTAATATGATGAACGAGAATGAGGAAAGACGTTAATTTCTTTGCACTTTGATGAGATAACGGGTGTTTAAAGACTTTGGGTTTACATGAATTTGCAGCTGCCGACACCATAAACTGACAGAGGGAGAAAATATTCACTGCAACTTTCACTTTAATAATTAACTACTCCCTTCATTTCAATAAGACTGACACGCTAAGTTTAGACTCTTGAATTTAGAAGAAGAAAAAGAGTGGATGAAATTGAATGTAGAAAGTAAAAAAAGTAGAATGAGTGGATGAGATTGAAATAATCTTGCCAAAAATGGAAAGTGTGTTATTTAAAAAAAACATCTCAATAAAGTAAGTATACCACAAATAGAGAAACATATGGAGTATTACAAATTGTTTAGTTGGTATTTGTTTGGGATCTTGGACTAGTAGAATGTTCAACAATTTTCAGGTCATTAACATTAATTTGGCTCCTTCTTGCAAGAACATTTTTGAAAAGTAATTTTACAATCTCTTATTGAAATACATAATTTCTTTGTACTTATTATCACAGGAATATCAAGATGCGCAAGAGGATATGGACACAGATAGAGAGCAGCCTATGCAAGGATTCAATAGGGCACCATCATCTCCAGTTTAAGGAGGCTGAAAATATTTACAGGGAACCCGGTATATTTGTTAATACTCATAATGACTGGCAACTTAGAACACTAGATCATGTTACTAACAGTACTACAACAAACATCACCTTTTGTGACATGCAAAATGTGTCGCTTGTTACTAATATAGTGTCGCACATGTATATTTGCAACACTGTTTGCATCACTTTTTATTTTGTTGAGACAGCTCGTGTAGCTCGCTTCCTCAGACTTGGGAATTCATTATCAAGGACACTTGCTCATGGAAACCATAAACAGATGGATCATCAAGGAATAGGTAGTGATGTTTATCAAGGAGGAGAATATTTGGATGACTGCTATAGTGAATTGCCTTCAAGAGGGAGTTTTGCTGAAGGACGTGGATGAAGCCAGAAAGATAAGACTAAAGGCCCCAAGATATGTGCTGCATGATGGAATTCTATATCGAAGGGGACATATCTAACCGTTGCTTTGGTGTGTCACCCATTATGAGGTAGACTATTTTATCAGTGAAGTCAATGAAGGTATATGCAGTAGTTATCAGGGTCTCGATCTATGGGAAGAAGGCTCATTCGAGCAAGATATTATTGGCCGATGATGTTTGACGATGCGAACAAATATATATAGGCTTGTCACTAATGTTAGAAGCATGATCCAATAATTCATATCCCCCAGGATGAGATGACAAACATTCACAGTTCGTGGTCATTTAATAAGCGGGGGATCGATCGAGTGGGACACTTCTCGGAAGGCCCGGGGAAATTCAAGTATCTTATAGTGGCTATCGATTATTTTACAAAGTGAGTTGAAGCTGAGCCTCAGACCAATATAAAGGGAAAGTCAGTCTTTGCATTCTCTTGGAAGAATATTATATGTCTCTTCGAAATTTCAAGAACTATAATCATTGATAACGGGACACATTTTTCCTAAGATCCATTCCAGAAATGGTGTGAGGATTATAAGATACAACAAAAGGTAATGTCAGTCTATCATCCGCTGGTCAAAGTTTAGGTTGAATTAAATAACCAAATAATAGTGAATGAAATCAAAGCCAGGCTCGAGGGGGGCGAGGGAAACTAGATATACGAGATACTTAGTGTTTTATGGGAATATCGGACAGCTGAGTCTTCTGCTACTGGTGATACGCCATATGGCTTGGTTTATGGCTCATAAGCAGTAATTTTTTTGGAAATATAAGTTCCAAGTCCGAGGTTGATGGTGACTGCAGAAGAAAGAGTTAATGAAGAAAATCGTTGTTAGGATCTTGATGTGGTGGAAGAAAGGCTATAGTTGGCATCCCTCCACGAAGCTAAGCTGAAAGAAAGAGTTAAATGTTATCATGGTAGAAGAGTCAAGAGGGTACAGTTTAACCCAAGAGATTCGGTAATGAGAAAAATTGAGAAAAGTCGACGTGAACCTGGAAAAAATTGGTTGATAACTGGGAAGGATCCTACAAGGTTGTGTCAGCATATCTAGGAAGTAGCTATGTCCTCAAAACCAGAGGTGGTGTTCAAGTTCCTAGAAGGTGGAATGTCACCAATTTGAGGAAGTATTACCAGCTCTAAAAATATGAGTGATATGATGATAATCAGCACTCTCGAAGATATGAGAGATATGTTGATAAGGGAAACTCTCGAAGATATGAGTGATATGCTGATAAGCGAACTCTCAAAGATATGAGTGATATGCTGATAATTGGAACTCTCAAAGATATGAGTGATATGCTGATAAGAGGCACTCTCGAAGATATGAGTGATATACTGATAAGAAACACGCTTGAAAATACGAGTGATATGCTGATAAGCGGTACTCTTTGTAATAATTCCAATTTCGTATGCTTTGCGCCGCTGCTGATGATTGAGTGAAATGATTATAAGCGGCGCTGGTCATGTAATTTTAGTCCTGTTTGCCTAATGATACAATTGGTGAATTTTGGTGATAAGCTACTCGATTCCTATTATGAATGATAAGTTAATAGATTTCGGTCATGGCTAATAAGCTACTCGATTAATATTTTCGCTAAAAGGCTACCTAATTTACAATAACGCTCGTAAGCTATTCGAATCTTACTGCTTTAAATTAACATCATACCGAGTAAATAGCAATGATAAATTTCAGCTATGAGATAAACTTGATATATTGAATTATGGATATAAATTACAAGCTCAGCTATAATGTGGAAACTTGGGCAACGATACAAAAACAAGCTCGTCACTAAGAACTTATTTTCCTGATTCATGGAACTAACTTCCCCAATTTTGCTTCAAGTTGCTCAAGATCTTCCATCTTAATACCAGCCGCCCTTTGAAGGTCTTCCATCTGTTTCCCTTCGAGATACTCGGATGGATCTGTCATAATCTTTGACCGAGAATGTTTTGATGAAGGATCATCTTCTAAGTTTCTCACCTGAAGACTTTCATCTCTACAACGTTTTTTTGATAACCATTTAGTAGCAATCTGCAGCTCTTATCACCTTTTTAGCCCTATATTTCTTGTAAATTGAGGATCTGCATCCTCTCGAAGGGGGGGTGAATATGGTGGAAATCCTTTAGCCATTCTAAGATAGCGTTGGAGGATGCTTTTTTAACGAGGGGTTACTGTCTTGTATACCTTGAAATTAACAATCCAATTGTTGGATGCCCTAAGTAGAAACTTAGGTAGAAGCTAATTTTCCATAAGTTTGGGATGAATGACACCATGATACTGGAGGCTATGAGCTCAAAGGCTCACATCGTAAAGAGTAATTCTCTCCTCAAATTATATGATTGTAAGCTTTGAGGCTTCGATTTCCCATGAAAATCGAGTATTCTCGGTAAGGATAGACTCAACTAATGAGGGATCTTCATCAGTAGATGTGTCTTTCTTTGTTAAATATTCCTCCAACCTTGAAATTTAACCTAAAGTCACCATGTGGAGTTGCACCACCTCTTCCATTTGGTGCTTGAACTTTATACTTCAATTTGGCTAAGTGTAAGACGAGTTTACAGAATTGGCAGCCTATTGGCATTGGCAAAACATCTTTGTAAGGATCCGAATTGACTAGTTATGTGATGTGTTGTCTCTCGGTAATCCCGCTCGACAGGATCGTAACTTTCAACAACCTCGAGCGGTATCACCCCGTTATACTATTTGGTATCGTGATCCTTTAGTAAGTTCTTAAAGGTAGGATGCTCACCATTCTTCCATAATTTTAACTCTTCCTTGAGTTGATGGTTCTCTCCATGTAGAAAATTTATTTCCTCATTGCATCTAGCAAGATCCAACATTGACTTCATAAGATGTTGGCTGGTTTCATTTAGCTCTATTCGAATATTAGAGAATTACTTGTAAACGAATTGCAACTGCCTCATCAGTGACTTACACTACGAGGACAAATAATTTTAAAATGAAGAAAAAATTAGTAAGAATAATGCTGTTCCATTAAGAAATAAAAGTACACGAGGAGGCCACACCAGGAAAATATTACTTTCTTTCCTCTACGCTATTAGCATCGTTTTCGGAGTTAGTTTAAGCCTAGGTCTCCCTGGCTCCTTCCCCTATAGGTTGATTCTTAATAGCACTAGTAGCTACCACCTCGAGAGAGAGAGAGAGAGAGAGAGAGAGAGAGCTCGAACCTCTTCAGCTGTATGCAAATGCCCACTAGACTTCAAGAAGTTTCAGAAGGCAAAAATCAAGCTACCCCGTGTGACTGCTTCCTCCCACTTTTGATCTAGAGTCTTAACAGCATCAGGCTAGATGAAGGATTCCAAGAATTTGATATAATCCTCAGACAAGGAGGGAGTGAGTTTTGGCTTTAGTTCTTCGTCGATCAGAGAGTTGTAGTCAAGCTTTTTGGCCAATTCGAGGAGTTCAACAAAGAAGTCGAATAACTCCTTGCTATTCATCAACTTATCCTTGAATGCCTCAAGAAAGAGAGCTTGAGCCTTAGGATCTTCAGTTGGCTTTACCCTTATTCAAGGGCCTCTTTATCAAAGTGTGCCTTCCTGCTGTTAGCCTCGAGCTATGAAATCCTCTTTTTTAGGCTTCGAGTGTCTCTACCAGCTTAGCAATTTTGAGGTCTTTTGTTTAATTATCTAGTGAAACAGGCCATGGTTGAAATCCATCACTTGCAAAAGGGGGGACAAGGAAGAAACCTGCTCCTCAATCCTCTGAGTTACTTGGTCATGTATTGAGACACCTAGGGTGTATCAGAGCAATCAGAAAAGGTAGTTGGAAAGATAAAGACTTTAGTAGCTTGACAAAAGGCAGGGCTAAGAATATAAAAAAAAAGAAGAGAGAAACAATAACCCGAAGATTGTTTTCAAAGGTCCCTAGGACATGCTCCTTAAAAACAGGAATACTCGAGGTAGTTGAGAGAGTGTTCGAGGAGGAGGTCTGCAGATTAGTCTGGAGAGGGTAGGGAGAAACTTGGGAACTATTATCATTTGCCTTTTGGCGATGATTCTTCCTCGAATAAGAAATGTTTCCACATAGCCTTTTGTCCTTAGGGACCTTTCTTACTTTTTTTAGGGGATAACGGATGAGTGATTCGAGGGGGTAGAAGGACCCCCTTTCTTTGACAGCAAAGCTGAGCCGATACCCATTAAGAAAATAAAGAAAATAAGATTAGAAGCAAGAAGAAAAAAAAGAAAGAAATAAAATAACAAAACCTATTAACTCCTTTGGAGACTTTCGAGGGTCTAAAATTACTAGGAGTGGTCCGGAAAGGGGGCTATTGAGGTGGGTTCTCGGGGACTCTTTTTCGCTTCTTTCCTTTCTCATGATCAGCCTT
>JAULKM010116184.1:0-21878 GCA_032355605.1 Rubia tinctorum | reverse complement strand
GCCAATCAATTAAACACTTTACCACATGTGTCTTCACCATTACACCATAATTAAATTCATCACATGTGACTTTACATTATTGATTTATATTAATGTATATTTGAATTTCAAAATGTAAAAATATATTTCTAAATTTCTAAATTTAATATGTAATTTAACAAATGTTTTGTATAAGGTAAGAAATGTGTGGACTGTCCATAATCTTATGACCACCCAATGATGTGATTTTGATAGAGACCCACTATTTATTTAATATGACCCCTAATGATAAAACTTAACAAAGTCTTGTTTTAGACCAAGTAACCCTTAAGCTAAGGATCATTAAGTGAATAATATAATCTGTAATTCACTACAACAAATAAGGCCTATTAGGACACTTATATATGGATGCTTCTATAAAAAGAGTCCTAACAAATGCATATTAGAATGCTAATAAAATTAAAATTTATAATGTTGTGTGACACATATTAAAAGTGTCCCAATATATATAATTAGAACATTATAAAATTAACCGAATATCAAAATTATTAGGATATTTATAAGTGTTCTAATAAATGTATATTAGGACGCGTGAAAATTAAACGTCTCTCTCCTATTACTGCTGGCGATTACACACTTAACTATGTGTTTTCCAACGGTAC
Organism: Rubia tinctorum; assembly: GCA_032355605.1. Taxonomy (NCBI): domain Eukaryota; kingdom Viridiplantae; phylum Streptophyta; class Magnoliopsida; order Gentianales; family Rubiaceae; genus Rubia; species Rubia tinctorum. The sequence goes on along the minus strand of JAULKM010116184.1, from coordinate 21,237 downwards.
TTTGTCTTCTGATTTGGTAATCTAAACAAGATTAGCCGCTCCGATGGGTAGATCGGGTAACAAAAACCAGTGAAAATCACGAAAGGAAACATCTCTAAGACGAGATGTTAATTTTACAATAGAAGGAGAAAAGGGTTACAAGGAGGTTGAGAAGGAGGTTGAGAAGGAGGAATTGGGGCTGAAGAGTATACTGGTGGAGAAAAAGGGGAAGTGGGAAAAGAGATTGTCACACCAACTATGTTGGACAAGCTCAGTGAAGTCCATGAAAACTCAACGGTGGGAAATTTAGAGCAAGGACAAAAACTGTCTTGGGGTGAAGAAGTTGAATAGGAAATCGAAGAACCCAGAAAACATATATTGTAGAGCGAGATTGTTGGAGAATGAGAATTGAAGTACTACGAACCAACTATGGTTAAAGGTCTCTCAATGGGGGAAATTTCAGTAGAAGATTTTCAGGAGAGCATAAAGCAATGGGGAGATACATTTGTACGCAGGATCATGGGGAGCAATCCTCCACTCAAAGTGATGAGAGGCTATTTCTTCAGGATCTGGGGAAAGAAGATAGCAAAGGTATGGCAACTGAAACCTGGGATTTTTATGGTGAAATGTCCAAAGTATCATTATTAGAGAAGAACTGCTTGTTATTGGTGTTGTTTTCTTCGATAGTAAGCCTAAGATTCTAAAAGCCTGGGAAACAAATTGTGAATTAGATGAACCTACTACAGTCCCAATTTGGATTCAGCTCCCAAATCCGCCCCTAGTTGACTGGCAACCTACAACCATAAGTAAGATTATGAGCCCGTTAGTTAAGCCAATATGCTTGGATAGAATGACTAAGGAGAAGGATAGGTCAACTTTTTCCCGAGTTAAAATAGAGATGAAAATATGTGACAAGCTAACTGAAAAGGTATAGTACTTAAATAAGAGGAAGGTGATAGTTAGACAGGAGATCAAGTATGAATGGAAGCCTATTAAATGTGAGAAGTGTGAGGAGTATGAGCATCAAGATGAAACATGTAGAAAACATTACCTAGAGAAATCAGAGAACAACCAGATATATGTACCTGTGAAACAGAAGGTAAATGAGGAGAAACAAGACAACAATGGAAAGGAGATCCAGAATGCAAAAGGTGCTCAGGGATGAAAGGGAAAAGAAAAGGAGGATCAGATGAAGAGGAAGGATGGAGGCAGTGAAAGGCACATTGCAGGTACTAGTTACAACTTATTAACAAATCCACCTGATAAACATGAATGATAAAGTTGCATGTTGGAACATTCGAGGGTTAAATAAGTGTGATAAGCACTGGAAACTTAACAGGTTCCGTATGGAGAATAGGGTTGGTTGTTTGGGTTTACTAGAAACAAAAATTAAGGAGGAAATTAAAAAAGAAAGTATGGAGTAGTATTGGTCTTGGCTGGGAGATGATGACTAATAGCTAGGAGGTCGTCGCTGTACCTCTCAAAGATATAATTTATAAACCCTAAATGCTTACTAAATACAATTAAGTTGATAGTGGCAAATCAGAGTCGTCCACAGAGAAGATGGATTTTCCTAAACGTGTACACATATAAGGGTGGATATAAGCCTAGATATAGATATATGCGCACACACACACACACACATATATACATATATAAAAAAGCATGTAAAGAGGGGGGTTTTGGGTTGGTTTTTCTAAGTTATCAATTTAAAGACAACACACCAAGAAAAGTCGAGTAACTATGCTAATCATGCAACAAGCTAATAAAAATGGTAAAAACTACAAATGACAAAGTCTTGGGGGCAATAGATATCCGCTTCCAAACCACTTATCTATCATTGAATCTGCAACCTATTCACTACTTTAACTACTTGTTGTGAAGATAAATCTTCTACCCTTTTTTATAGTAGTTTACAAGAGTGAATTTGACATCTCTCGCTAAATCTCACAAATGACCCTTTTAGTCGTTCAATGCCTAAAAGTATCTTATTAGTAGCATTAAGTACAAATAATCAACAAGTTTAGTAACACTTATAAACACTACACCATGTCTAAGCATTGAACCAATTCATGTATTTATACAAGATTAATCTAGAACATTCAACGTTTATAAACTTCTCTCATTTGCTACACAAAACAAACATGGTAAAGAATTCGACATTATCACATTCATCTAACATTCATCAAATCATCGACCATATTAGAAGCTCTAATTCATGATCTTGGATTCCATATCAAAAGAAAGGAGAATTAGCTACTTTCTCCTAACCCTAACAAGAAATCATACAAGAAATTCATATAGTAAAACTTCTTACACCATTAATTCATTCAACAACTAAATTGAAAGGACAATAAATACACAATAGCAAAGCATTAAATAGATAGAAATGATTCTCTAGACATGGATAAGGAAGCTTCAATCCATTGCTCCCAAGGAGATAAGTAACCTAGAAAATGAAAACACATAACTAAACTACAAAAACTAATAAAAGAAGAAGAAGAAAACTAGGATTTTAAGTGTTGTAGAATCAGGAGAAGAAGAGTATTCGGGGAGGAGAAAATTAAAGAGTATTTATACTACAAAAAGTCTAAAAACATATCTGGGCAGAGGACCATCACGACAATTAGTCGCGACTCGCGGCGGGCATAGTACCGTCGAGACTCGCGACACATTCGTCGTGACTCGTAATGGGTAGAGTACCCTGCCCTCAAATGTTGTCTTCTTTTTTGGATCTAAGTGTAGTTGTCTCCTCTTCTCTTCTTTTAGTCTTCAAGGTCTTCATTGTCTTCAAAATGTAGTCTTCATGGTCATCAAATCTTCAAAGATAGTCTTCGAAGTCTTCCAACATTTGCCTTATCACACAAAATCCCCTAGAAAAGTAATAAAAGCGTAAAGTCACTCTTAACTAATCTTAGATAATTTCAAGGTAAAATGCCACATTTAGAGCACAAAAGTGTACAAAAGAGAATCCAAAAAGTCCCAAAAATAACCATATAAATGGATACATCAAAATCTCCCCACACTTTAACCTTACTCGTCCTCAAGTAAGAAAAGATTCAAGAACAAAAACAATTTCACATGTCCAAATACTAATACTAATATTCCCCCAAATCAAAACCTCACAAAAACTCTCAATATCATAAGTCCTAAAATCAAATGAGAATGAGAATTTTTTTTCTTCACACAACCCCAATTCCTAAATCTAACCAAACCTACCACCTATCAATTCATTAATACCCATAGAAACATTTTCAAGTCTCGAATTGATATCATAATATCCAATGGCATAAAATGAATTTAAACCCATATGAGACGTTCAAGCATATACTTCACTTCATACCAATATATCAACCAAAACGAAGTACACAAAGAATCAACAATTTTTAACTCTACTTTGTTTTCCTGCAAAGTTTCCCAATCCCAAAATGTCCTATCATGTTAGGCTACCCGATCATCCAATTGTCAACCGCAACCTTATGACTCCAACGCCGGCAAATGAGTAGATATTTAACCAATTTTTTTTTATTTTTTCTCTCATTCTCTCATTTTGCCTAGGAGCCCCTTCGGGTTTTCATCCTAGCCACACATCATATTTCTTAGGCTCACATCTCACCCACATTTAGCTTCTCATTTTTATCTAGGCCGCCCTTTTGGGTTTTTGACCTATCCGGGCCCCCAATGTTGTCTAAATTACCTCTCGGGTTTTTGACTTAGCGGGTTTTCTTTTTAACTTCTTCATTTTTCATTTTCATTTTCTATTTTTTTCACTTTTCCCATGTTTTTCCAATCAAAAGTAGCAAAAAGCTTTCAAGATCAAGCTTACATGCATGTAAGTCCTTTAACCCCTCCCCACACTTGAAACATTACATTGACCTCAATGTAAACATATAAGGCAAGAACGATAAAACTCAAGGTAAGAGGTAAAGTGACTCCCATTTCTCCGAATAGTTACCATTTGTACGGCACAATCCCATGTATTCGTATGAATTTGGTTCCGAAATTGGTACTGGAACTGGAGGGGGAGTTAGAGGTGTCGCTGAGAAACTCACCCCTCAAGCAACATGTTGTCTCCTTGGCACCATCTGATCTAGAACTAAGATCACAGAGAACAACATCGAACTCCCAAGTACACAGGGATTTGAAATGTTAGGTTTAGCATTGAAAGTGAATAACCATAACATTCCCAAAGAAAAACCACTTCTTCATGCATTCGCCACTATGAAATCATCCAATAAATATATCTAACATATATCGACAAGTATCCAAGCATCATTATAGAGTTTAACAAACATAGTCACAATGATGCAGTTGGTAAACTACAATCAACAAAGATAACTATAAAGATGAAAGAATGATCATGTCTATGTATGCAAGATGGTGGAGAAATTTGTGAAGTTGTGGTGGTTGTTGGAAGCATGTAGTAGAGAAGAAGAAGAAAGAAAAAGGATTCAGTGTCTTGGGGAAGTTGTCGCGATCGCGACCACACCGTAGCGATCACGAAAGGCCTTTGTCGCGATCGCGAAAGTTTAGGCCTGGAAGTTGCAAAATGGCCAGATCCTTCTGATATCTTTTGCGATTGCGAGGGTCCTGTCACGACTCGTCATAGCCTGTCACGACTCGAGATGGCCCTATCGCGCTCGCGAATGTTTGGGTCTAGAAGTTGCAAATTTGAGGGGGGGGGGGGGAATTCTGAATTCTTTTGCAATTGCGATAGACGTGTCGCGACTAGCGACAATATCTTCGCGCTCATGACGGACTGGAACTTGGAGTTGTAAAATTTCCCCCGTTCATCACGACTCACGACAGACAGAGTATCCCAGCACTTAGCAGAATTTTTCTTACCTTCTTTCCAAGCTTTCTTCCCTTTCTCAAGGTTATCGTTCCTTGATCTTCTCCAATGCAATGCACTTCATCTTTGCTACAAAATAATGAAAACACACCGTGAAAATATCAAGACAAAATAATGACACAATTAAATTACAAAAACCAAAATAAAAGCCGATTGTATTTGCGTCGTCGGTGCGACTTAGCTCCGTATGTTTAAGGTCGTCGGCACGACCCTAATGTTATCCGTATGGTGAAGGCTTGAACCCCTTCACCATGAGCATCCAAAATTTGAGTGGTGGGGTTACAAAACTTTCAAGAGGAAAGTCTTGTGGAAGTGGGGTTGGTTTTAAAGGAGTTGGGTGGTTAGGAGGCTTGGCATAGTCATTTTGCTCCTCTCTTATCTCCTTTAAAACTTTCGAAAATGGTGGAGTTGGTTCACTAGGTGGGGGTAGGGGTGATGATGGTAATGGATGTAGCACAATTATCTCTTCCTCACTTTCATTGCATTCAACCACCAACTCCTCATCCCTTTCGAACTCAAACTCATTTTTCAAGGTGACCTCACTCACCGTATCTTCGAGTTCGACTTGGGATGGTGTATCTTCGGAATAACAAGCTTCTAACCGGATCACCGCTTCCATCATTTTAGTCACATACCCCACCAAAGCCTCGAGTCTCGAGGAAATTTGAGCTTCTCATTCCTCATTATTCTTAGCTAAATTGGTTAAGTTTGCTAATGTGTCCATGGTTTCTGCATTAGTCAAACTATAACCTTCTTCTTGGGATTGGTTTTGGGGTATGGTGGAAGGTGGTAGGGGATAACTATATGGCTCGTAGGGTTGGTTTTTTTGGCTCATTCTCATACCACAATCCGGGTTATCACTCCACTCTGGATTGTAAGAATTGTGGTACGGATACCATTCTTGGGATTCTTGCCCTTGAAAACCATCAACTCCATTCTCTTGATAGCACTCTTCATAATGCCCTTGGTTTTGAAAACCAACGGTTCTTTCCTCCTCATAGTGTCCATCCCTCAACATATAGCAACATTCGGTAGGATGGTTGGAATGACAAATCCCACAAATCATTATTCGTTGAGCCTCTCTTCTCATCATGAGTTCCCTCAAGGTAAGATGATCCATATTTTAAAAAAAAATCAAAAAAAAAGTCGGAATGATATTGCAAGGATTCTCGGTAAAAATTCACCAAGAACTCAAGCAATACATACTCCAAACAAAAATAGCCAAAAGGAAACGGCAAATAAAACAACTAACACATACAAACACATAATATGCCCAAACACTAAAAAATAAATGCCTCTTTGCCGGCCACGACACCAAAATTTGGGAGGTCGTCGTCGTACCTCTTAAAAATACAATTTATAAGCCCTTTTTCTTACTAAATACAATTAAGTAGATAGTGGCAAGTCGGGGTCATCCATAGAGAAGAGAGATATTCCCAATCGTTTACACATAAAAGGGAGCATATAAGCCTATATATAGTTATGTACATACATACAAAAGCAAGTAAAAAGGTGGGTTTTGGTTTATTGGTTTCCTAAGTTATGAAAGTAAAGATAAGATAACTAGCAAAGTCAAGTAACTATGCTAATCATGCTACAAGCTAAGAAAAAGATATAAAAACTACAAATAACAAATAACAAATCCTTGGGGCAATGGATAACCGCTTCCGAACCTCGTATCTATCATTGAATCCACTACCTATTCACTACTTTAACTACTTATTGTGAAGATAAATCTTCCACCCTTCTTTGATAGTAGTTTACAAGAGTGAATTTGACATCTTAGATAAACCTCACTAATGACCCCTTTAGTCGATCAACGCCTAAAGGTATCCCATTAATGGAATTAAGCATGAAGAATCAACAAGCTTGGTAGCATTGAACCAATTCATGTATTTACACAAGATTAGCTAAGAACGTTCAACGTTCAAAACCTATCATATTTGCCACACAAAACAAACATGATAAAGAGTTCAACATTATCACATTCATCTAGCAATTATCAAATCATCAATAACATTAGAAGCTCTAATTCATGCTCTTGGATTTGATATCAAAGGAAGAGAGAATTAGCTACTTTCTCCAAACCCTAACACATAGTTATACAAGCAATTCATATACTCAAACTTCTATCACCATTAATAGATTCAACAATCAAATTCAAAGCACAATAAATACACAATAGAGAAATAATTAAATAGATAGAAATGATTCTCTAGACCTTGATAAGGAATCCTCAATCCATTGCTCCCAAGGAGATTACTAAGCTAAATAATAAAAACACGTAACTAATCTACAAACTAAGAAAAGAAGAAGAAGAAAACTAGGGTTTTCTACTGTAAAAACAGGGCTAGAAGTCTTTTTGAAAAGGAGAAGAGAAGAGACTATTTATAGTACAAAAAGTCCAAAAAGTAGATCTGGGCAGTCGGCCGTTACGACTTGCGACACATTCGTCGTGACTCGCGATAGGCAGAGTACTGTCGCGATTGCGACACATTCATCGCGACTGGTGACGGTCAGAGTGCTCTGCCCTCAAATGTTGTCTTCTTTCTTGGTCTAATTGTAGTTGTCTCCTACTCCCTTCTTCAAGTCTTCAAGGTTTTCATTGTCTTCAAAATTTAGTCTTCATGGTCTTCAAATCTTCAAAGATAGTCTTCGAAGTCTTCCAAGTCTTCATATATTTGCTTTGTCACACAATCATGCAACAAGCAAATAAAAAGGATAAAAACAACGAATGACAAAGCCTTGGGGCAATGGATATCCACTTCTTAACCTCATATCTATTATTGAATCCATGACCTATTCACTACTTTAACTACTTATTGTGAAGATAAATCTCCCACCCTTCTTTGATAGTAGTTTACAAGAATGAATTTGACATCTCTAGCTAAACCTCACTAATGACCCCTTTAGTTGATCAATGCCTAAAGGTATCCCATTAATGGTATTAATCACGAAGAATCAACAGGCTTGGTAACAAGCTCGGTAGCATTGAACCAATTAGTGTATTTACATAAGATTAGCCAAGAACGTTGAAGGTCCATAAACCTCTCTTATTCGCTACACAAAACAAACATGATAAAGAGTTCGACATTATCACATTCATCTAACAATTATCAAATCATAAACAACATTAAAAGCTCTAATTCATGCTCTTGAATTTCATATCAAAGGAAGAGAGAATTAGCTACTCTCTCTAAATCCGAACACATAGTCATACAAGCAATTCATATACTCAAACTTCTAATGCAATTAATGGATTCAACAATAAAATTCAAAGCACAATAAATACACAATAGAGAAATCATTAAATGGATAAAAATGATTCTCTAGACCTTGATAAGGAAGCCTCAATCTATTGATCCCAAGGAGATTACTAAGCTAAATAATAAAAATACATAACTAATCTACAAACTAAGAAAAGAAGACGAAGAAAACTAGAGTTTTATACTGTAAAAATGGGCCTGGAAGTGTTTTTAAAAAAGGGAAGAGAAGAGACTATTTATAGTACAAAAAGTCCAAAAAGAAGATATGGGCAGTCGGTCATCGTGACTCGCAACACATTCGTTGCTACTCGCGACGACTAGAGTACTGTCGCTATCGCGACACATTCGTCGCTACTCGCGACGGGCAGAGTACCGTCGCGATCGGAACACATTCATCGCGACTCGTGATAGTCAGAGTGTTTTGCACTCAAATATTGTCTTCTTTCTTGGTGTAATTATAGTTGTCTCCTCCTCCCTTCTCCATGTCTTCAAGGTCTTCATTGTGTTCAAAATGTAGTTTTCATGGTATTCAAATTTTCAAAGATAGTCTTCGAAGTCTTCATATATTTGCCTTGTCACACAAAATCCCCTAGAAGAGTAATAAAAGCGTAAAGTCGCTCTTAAGTCATCTTAGAGAATTTTAAGGCAAAATTTCACATCTGAAGCACAAAAGTATACAAAAGTGAATTCAAAAAGTCCCCAAAATAACCGTATAAAATGGACATCATTATTAGTTCTGGAAACATTTATAGCTATGTAGTGATGGGGAAAGTGGATCAAATGGTGGCTTCTTATGTTGAAGAGACATGCACCATACAAAGAAGCATCAATTCGCGGTTATTAGTTCTTGATATAAGCAAAGAGAACATCTCATTTCAGGACATACATTATGCTCTGGTCGGGGGTGATGAGCTTTAATGGGAAACCCCCTCCTATGGTAAGTACTTCTTGGACTCTTGGAGTATATGAATTGTGTAATTTCTCTTAGTTTCTGTTCAATTCAAATATCTAACATAATCCTTAGCGGCTCCATCTCAAGACTGAATGGTGTGATCTTCATCAACTAATCCTTCATCCCTGAGGACTACATCTCAAAAGTAATTATGCAAAACGCTTGTTAGAATCTGTGATGCATGGAATTTCACTTTAAATCAACTGATAATCAGTATCATTTTCCCAACAACTCCATATCTATAGAAGATTTCTAATCCGGTTTTCATTTTCCCTGACACAGTTAGTTGGGCAATCTCACCAGCACTTATATATTCGGGTAAGATTTTAATACATATCCTTGTCTTAAAGTACACACGTCTGTTGTAATTTATAACCACTTGTAAGTGTTATTATTGCTAATCCTCCTTCTTCTGGGGTAAGTTTTAGTATTGAGCATTGGAGGGGAGCATTAGGAATCACACTCTTGTTCATATTTCTCATTTATAAATGCAGAAGAAGGCATTTATCAGCATATGACACCATAGAAAATTTTCTTCGAAGTCAAAACACCATGGTACACATCAGGTATTCCTACAGACAAATAAAGAAGATGACCAACAATTTTAAAATAAAACTAGGTGAAGGAGGTTATGGTACAATGTACAAAGGAGAACTGCAAAGTGGCCAATTGGTGGCCGTTAAAATGTTGTCAGCCAAATCAAAAGTTAATGGCAGAGATTTTTTGAATGAAGTAGCTACTTTGGGAAGAATTCACCATGTTAATTTAGTTCGATTAGCAGGGTTTTGTGCCACAACGATAAAAATTGCTTTGATCTATGACTACATGACTAATTGTTCACTTGATAACTGCATATTTTTTCATAGTTCCAAGGAATCAGAGATGCCAATTTGGATCAAATTATTGCATATTGCTATGGGCGTGGCACGAGGGATGGACTATCTGCATCAGGGCTGCAACATTCAAATACTGCATTTCGACATCAAACCACCTAACATACGATGGATACAATTTTGTACCCGAAGATTCAGATTTTGAACTTGCTAAACTTCATCCAGTAAAAAATGATGTTGTGACTATGACGGCGGTGAAAGGAACACTAGGCTATAAGGCACCTGAATTGTCCTACAAAAGGGTTGGCGAAGTCACTTACAAACGCACTACAACAAACCGCTCTAGTTGCTACATTTTTTTGGGTCTCAATAATTACATCAACAAGTGTGGTTAATGTTTTTCTCTACACTTCAAAAAGTGTAGTAGAAGTGGGTGTAACAAAAAGAACACTACTCTTAAAGGTGTAGCAAATGATTTCTACACCTCGAAATGTATTTTAGAAAGGATACATCTGGAAGTGTAGTGAATGATTTCTACATCTCTAAGTGTATTAAACAAGGCTGCATCAGGAAATATAGTGAATAATTTCTACACCTTAACGTGTATCCAATCAAGGCTATGTGTAGAAATGTAGAAAACAATTGCTACATCCGGAAGTGTAGCGAAATAATGAAGAAAATAAAAAATCAAAATTACAACTCGACTCATAATGTTTTAATAATTGTAATTAAACCTACATAGTTCTAATAATTGCAGTTTAACCCACAGAGTTCTAAAAATTGCATTTAACCCACAGACTTCTAATAATTACAGTTTAACCCATAGACTTCTAATAGTCACATTTTAGCCTACACGGAGTTCCTTTTGTTTTTATTAAAACCTCAGAGAGTTCAAATAGTTACAATTTAGCCTCCAAAAAATTCGAAGAGTCACAATTAACCCAACAAAAAAAACTCTCATAGTTACAATTAAACCTACAAAAAATTCTAATAATTATCTTTAAATCTATAAAATTCTAATAATTACACCCTAAAATCGCAGTTGACAAAATCACGTTAAAAATCACAAAAGTAAGAAATCGAAGACTTTTAATAGAATTTGAATTTCGTAGAAACAAATGCAATAGCTCATATTGCGAAGATCAACAAGTATTGCTCCGAATCTCCACAAGCCTACTAGTTGCTCGAACTTCTAAATCAGCGAAGAACGGAATCACGATGATTGAAGTGAAACCCGATAACATCACAAATATTAGACGATTTACGTAAATGGAGACAGTTTTATGTTGATATTGGTAGGTAGTGAAGACCTGTGATTTCTTGTTCAACATAACGGTGATCCTTGAGTCAACTTAGTTATCACAACGATGGAGAAGGGAACGTTTTCAATTTTTTGAAAATTTTCTGAATATCTGATGGTATCCTTTAAAGTTTCATAATCAATAGGGTTAAAACGGGAACCTCGTTAAAACAAAATCGTTAACATTCACACACAACTTTTGCGAAAGGTACACAAAAATTCAGACCGAGTTATTACCACTATGACGATCATAAACTCCAAAGAAAAAAAGTTCCACTGTCCAAGTTGGGATAAGCTGCATGCTACAGGACCTGCAAGAAAATTTTCAAGAAAACGAAAACAGAATGTCAGAAGAAATGGAGATGATCTTAGAGCAATTGCAACAAATAATGAATTTTTTTATTACTCTATTTTGAGACCCTTGTCAATATAGCCCTCCTGTGAAGAGCACTGCCAATTTCTATATATTAGCATTGCCAAGCTTTCAGCCTCATAGTGATCCCGTCAACCATCTTTTGGTAAGTTTTATGATCCCATCCGGCTGGTCATATACTAGCATGCCCAAGTATTTTAATACACACCCAAATTAGTCTAACACAATTATTCGAATGACTTGGTGAATTTCTATAAGTGACCCAGTGCAGTGAGACCATGTTTAGCTGAAAAAGAGACATAAGGCAGGGAAAGAAAGTCCCTAACTCAGCTTAGTTTTGTATGTGGATTTGTTCCCTATGCATTCAAACTAGTATTAAAACTAAGAATGCATAGGAATCATAGCTACCATACAACAAATAATCAAGGAAAAGAAAGTACCAGCCAGTGGTGAAGCAAACGCGAAGCGGCTAATCCACACTTAACCTAATCCAATGCAAACATATCACAAGGATTATAAAGCGCTGAAGAAGGTTAAACAAAAATGACAATTACAAACTGTCAAAGGTCTTTTGCAAGTAACTTTATGTCGATTAACAGAAAACAGATGGACTGCAAGAAACCAGCTTAGTTAGATCAAGAACAGAAGTGGGCAAGTACTTGTGTGAATGCAAAGATGGAAAAAACTTTTCAAAAGCAATAGGGGGTCCTACTTAGATAGGTAATAGATAACACTTCATTCGCTTGAAAACCAAAGCATGAAAAACACAGAACATTATAAAGTAAAAAGTTTCTATAAGCTAGATGGCAACATAGGAGCATAGAAAAGGAAAAAGAAGACAATGAACAAATAACCAGGGAGAGTACCAATCAGTTATGCTACAGGTATGCCTAATCCACCGAGAAACCAAATCTTAAATTTACAGTCACCTAACCACGTTCCGAGGTTTCCTTTTTCAATCATGACATGCATAGTACGTTTGAGGAACAAGATATGTTATTGGAAATCCAGATATAAGTGTTACCTTCGAGATGGTGACAGCAGGGCTCCACTGTTCTTTCAAAATATCAAAGCAAATGCTCCCATTGCTGGTAATATTGGGTTGAAAAACTTCCCTTCAGAAAGCTACCTGTAGAACATATCCAAACATCAGCACTAGAACTGCAAAGATTTCAATTGAAAAGAAAATGAACTGGCAATAAATTTAAGATGATCAGAAGTCAAAACAAACAAGCAGCTTTGTAGACATGGGTATATTCTAAACTCCTTACAGGTAGCAGTCGACTAATCCCAGCCCAAATCAAGATACCAATGACAAATTATTCAACTCCCTTCTTCTCCCTGAAATCAGATTGGATCGCAAAGTGACGTAAATGCAAGAGATGCAGTCCTTCACAACCTTTCAAAAAGAAGTAGTCGAAATACTGCAAGGGGATTCAGATAATTTAAATTGCCCCCAAAACCTCAATTTCACCCCCCTAATGCACCTTCTGCTGTAGATCAACACAGTTCCTTCAGCTCTGTTGATGGGGAAGAATAATTGTGTTAGAATTATGATCAGATACACCATTTAGTCGTCTTGTTGAATTTAAGCTTGTAGTAGAATGGTTACATTTTAGCAAAAAAGTTCCGCTCATTAATGGTGCAGTCGGAACAAATGTTTGTAAGAAGGGCTAGCTAACTTAATGAAAGCCTCAAATAATGCTCCAATTTCTTTCAGAAACAAGTGAATATACACGAATGAGCATTGCTCAGATGCCCGTCAACATGTAGATGATGCTCAACTCCAAGACCAGCTAGCCACATTTAGTGCATTATCCGAACCCCAGTCCCCAAACCTTCAGAAGAAATGTCAGGGACGAGGAAGAAGTGTGTGTTGCAAAAAACTAGCTTGGATTAACCATGCATAAATCCCTCCATTAGTAATTGTTATGAAATCAGCACACAAGATAGTTTAGTAACTCACAGTTAATAAAATTGTTCAACCATTGATAACTGCCACCAAAAAATGAATACAAGGAACCCAAAACTGATTCTTCAGCATATTTTGGGGCTTCATACCATTTTTCTGATCTCTGTTAATATAATAGCTAGCAATGCTGCAGCGCAACCTGGTACAAAATTTTTGTTTGCCCAAAATGAAAGGCTGTATACCATTTTCTATGATGCGCAACGAAGAACATAACAAAGCCACAAATTGCTGAATCATGAGGCATTTTTGAGTTGTGAATGTATCTGTGCTATCTAAAAAGTTGATGTCAAGCAGGAACATAAACCACTCAAGTTAACAACAGCACATGGCATATTAAATTAGTAACTCGGAATTGGCTACTTTGGGGTGAAGCTGCCTGACTGGGAGGGGTCTATTCGGCGAACCGAGCGATATGTCTGGGCAAAGCGACCGCTTTACTGCTTAGTTTTTACTGATTGGGGACTGATCATGAGTCATATATACCAGGAACCATGGTCCGCATTGAACGTGGTTTAAACGGACAAAGGTTCTGCCATCAGAACATGATTCGATTGGGTCAAAAATCTTAAAGAACTTGTTTCCGATGTCGAAACCTGGGCAAACTATTGGTGGTTATTGATAACCTCCTTGAATCAATGAAAACAGTGTAGGTTCTAGGCAAACCGTGGTTGGCTTTTTCACATTGCACGGTGATTGTTCGTTTAATAGTTGTTTGAAAACGTCGATCAATCATCCAACATCTCAACCAGAGAGTCTGATTTCAGAATTTGTGACAGATGGTGGTTCCAAAGGAAAACAATGAAAACGTCTGTCGTTGGTCGTTACTGTCTGCACAAGTGTGATGTTTGAATTTAAGCAGCACCCTTTACCTATCTTCCATTATAGACACCCGAAATGTTACCTTATCTGAATTCAAACCCATACGTCACTACAGGTTTTCAAAGTCGTTCGAGGTCCATGTTTGACGTATAGACTCGGGAGTTTGGTTTATGGTGTGGAATTTCAACGGAAGCCGTGTGAAATTAGAAATAGAAGCTGTGGCAACGCTGAGAATGTCGACAGATATTTAGCAACAAGTGAGGTAATTTGAAACTTCCATTTAGCTAGCAGTTCTGATAAACTAAAAGTGGGTCCAGTTATTAGGACAATTTTTTTTAAAAAATATTTATGAGCGGTTGATGAATTTAAGTACTACATCTCCTCAATCCTTTCATCTCACAGAACGCCCAACCATCTATCCCTCTTCCCTTCTTTCTTTCTTTACTTTTGGAACCAGAATGGTAATATTCAGATTAAACGATCTTGGCAATACCTTTGGTCGTCCTTTCTGTTCAGGATGTGATTGCTAAGAATAAACACTGTCAATACCATTTTATTTGTGGACAAGTTATCTATGATATTTCAGCATTCCAGCCAAGGCTGGGGGTGTGAGAGGTGATCCTGAGGAATGCTTTATGTTCCCCTACTTATAGCTCTATTGCGATCAAAATCGCATTGTGTTATACGAAGGCCTCAGCTCCATCTCCGAAAAATATTATGCAGTACTTGCAGTGGCGTAGCCAGGATTATCAGAGTGAGGGGGCGATTTATACCTAATTTTTTTCCCCATTTATTTGCATACACTAGATAAATAATAATGTTACTAAAAATGAATAAATAAACCAAAAACGATGTATTCAAAGCAAATGTCATTAAATTCAAATACAAACCATTAAAGTACTTAAAAAACTAATATTACAAGGGAGATCGACGCATAGGTTTCAAAAAAGTAGTGAGGCAAAACTCTAAATATTTTCAAAACTTAAGCTGTAAAAACAAAAACAAAAACAAAAACAAAAAATGTCAGTACACTGCCTCCGCCCCTGAGTACTGGATACCAAAGAATTTCATAAAGGCGTTACAAAGGTAAACAATCCAATATTCATCTTGGATCCTGGCTTGCAGAAGAACAACTGTTCCACTTTTCTCCTCTACTCTTTTAGGGGTGTATATGATGACTGGCAAGATTTGATAATATTTGTGACTTGCAAGAGAGAAGTAAAATCTCCTCGGTATATACACACTGCTCATTGTCTAACAGGAAATGGGTTTTCGAATCAAACTACTGGTATCATTTATAGTTATGTAGAGTTTGGGAAAGCAGATAAAATGGTAGCATCTGATATTGAAGACACATGCACCATACAAAGAGCTATAAGGTCGTAGTTTCGAACTCGTGATTGGGAAAGCAAAGTGAACATCTCATTCTAGGATATACATGATACACTGGCAGAGGGTTATCGATTTTCGGCACGAGGGGTACCCATAATAGATTATGTGCTTATAGTTCCAGTAGTGTGGGAGCTAGAAGGTAAGATTTTTATAAATTGGTTAATTAGATGAATTTGTAAGACTCAAAGAATTTGCTTCTAATATTCATTTTCATTCAATAAATTTCAGGATTATGCATTGGAGTAAGGGGAATAGTAGGAATGATATTATTATTCGTATTTCTCATCCACAAATGGCGAGCAAGGCATTTATCCATATACGATGTCATAGAGTATTTTCTTAAAAGTCGCAACAACATGACTCCAATCAGGTGCTCCTACAGACAAATTCAGAAAATGACTAACAATTTCAACGTCAAGTTAGAGGAAGGAGGCTATAGTTGTGTGTACAAAGGAAAACTGCGAAGTGGGCAGCTGGTAGCTATGAAAATGTTGTCATCCAAATCAAAAGTCAATGGAAAAATATTTTGTGAATGAAGTAGCTACTCTGGGAAGAATTCACCACGTTAATGTTGTTCGATTAGCGGGGTTCTGTGCCACAACAACAAAGAATGCTTTGATCTACGACTACATGCCTAATGGTTCGCTAGATAAGTTGTTATTTACCCAGAGTGACAAAGATTCATAATTGCTGACTTGGAGCAAAATATATGAAATTTCTATGGGTGTGGCACGAGGGATAGACTATCTGCATTAGGGCTGCAACATGCAAATGCTGCATTTCGATATCAAACCACATAACATACTTCTGGATGAAAATTTTGTACCCAAAGTTTCATATTTTGGACTTGCTAAATTTTGTCCGGTAAAAAATGATGTCGTGACTATGACGGCGGTGAGAGGAACACAAGGCTACATGGTACCTGAATTGTTCTACAAAAGGGTTTGCGAAGTCACTTACAAGGCAGATGTTTACAATTTTGGAATGTTACCCATGAAGATGGTCGGCAAGCGGAAGAATGGGAATGCTAATGCTGAGCACTCGAGCCAGGTCTACTTTTCCTCGTGGATATATGATCAGTTTGAACGGGGACGGGATGTTGAATGTGGTGCTTATGAAGATTGTCAATTTTTTGAGGAGGAAAAAGAGATTGTAAGAAAACTGGTTTTGATTGCTTTTTGGTGCATACAGATGTTACCAAATGATCGACCCTCGATGAAAGAAGTATTCGGAATGCTGCTTGGGGATTCACCATCTCTGAAATTACCTCCAAAGCCTCAATTCCACCCCCCGTGATGCATTTTATGTTGAGGATCAACGCAGTGGTTTCAGCTCCTCTTTTGACGAGGACTTAACCGAGGGCTTATCTGAATCCGTGTACCTTGAAATACAAGAGGAAAAATCTCGTTAGAATTATTATCAGATACGGTAATTAGTAGTCTTGTTAAGTGTATGCTTGCAATAGAAGGTTACATTTTAGAAATTCCCAACAACAATGGGTGCAGTTGTAACAAATGTTAGCCTCAAATAATGGATCAGATGCACATAATGACAAATCTGACCAACCTTTTATTTTGACAACGAAAACTAGCTTGGTGCAGCCATGAGATTAACCATGCATATATCCTTATACTAGTAAGTTTTTTGAAATCAGCACACAAGATACACAGTACATGAAATTACCTGTTCAACCATTGATAACTGCTACCAAAAAATGAACACAAGGAACCTGGTACAATATCATTTTCTTATATCATTTTTCTTTTCTAATACCACTTTTCTTGTCGCTGTTATTATAATAGCAAGCCATGCTGCAGCGCAACCGATGATCACCAAACCCCTCTCCCTCGTTCCTTTATTTGCACAACAATCATTACTATATATGCTGTTCAACAAGCATCTTTCACCTCTAATATAAATATATAATAACGACATATAAAAAGTTTTTGAATGTCAACCTTTTACTATACATAGGTACGGTCAAACATATTTTTTCAACAACGTCCTAATGATTGCAATGTATGGGATGGAGAGGGTGCTTGTTGCAACGAATTGAATAATATCATATACTATGATATTGTTGTTCAAATATACGGTTAAACTTCGATACACACATCAGTGTCGAAAAATTATGTGTGCAAATGAAGTTGGGTAGTATTATGTTAAACAAGATAAAGCCTCTTTCTAATGAAAATAGTTCAACTTTTTTCAAAAATCAATTGAAATCTTCATTGTATAGTGACTCTTTTAAGTTATTCCAAAAATAATGAAACTGCTAACTCAATAGAGTATCAGTCACATTACCAATCACATCTTAACCCTGATTCTTCCATATCTAATTCATTGAGACGCATGTACTTGTTAATAACCCACCCTCCCTTATCATTCATACTCAGATTGACCACTATTGCATAAACTAACAATCCACCCATGCCATAATATATGTTGCGCTGTTATTACAATATCTTTGTTGGCCCAAAATGAAATGCAGTATACCATTTTATATGATGTGTAGCGAAGAACACAACAAAGCCACAAATGCTGATCCATGAAGCATTCTGAGTTGTCAAATGTATCTGTGCTATCTAAAATGTTCATGCCAAGCAGGAACATAAACCTCTCAAATTAACAACAGAACATGACATGCTAATTAATTCCCTAATTCAATCTATAAAGCTAGTTTAGAATATACTCATATTCTGCTACGTGAATATTATACATCTGCCACACAATTTCAGACTTCTATTATCCTTGCATAATACAGTTTCAGGCTTCTATTATCCTTGCATAACACAGTTTCAAATTCTGCAAATAACTAGCTAGCCGGGGAATTCACTCGGTTTCATGAATCTCAGCCAATCTTGAGCCCAAATGACTCCTTTGCCTACTTGGCTCGGATGGATTTCCAGAAATGTCGGATGTAAAAGGATTTGGAGGGAGGTTTAGATCCACTGCATTGCCTTCAAGCATTTGAATTACAGACGAAATAGAAGGGCGATCCACCGGATTCCATTGGATGCACCAGAGTCCAACAATTGCTAATTTCTTTGCAATCTGGAGCTCTTCATCATCCTCCACTTGGATTCTTAACTCATCTCCATTAACCAGACATCCATAAACCCACTCTGGAAAATTGACCTGGCTAACGTTCTTAACATTGACATCGACATTTTTTCGTCTTCCTACCACTTCAAGTAACAACATCCCAAAACTATAAATGTCTGATTTGTGAGTGACACTGCCAAAGTGTCGGGAGAAGACTTCCGGGGCAATGTACCCCATTGTCCCTCTTGCGACAGTCATAGAAACCGCACTTCTTCCTTTCTCACACAATTTAGCAAGACCAAAATCAGATATCTTCAGATTATAATCCTTGTCCAACAAGATGTTGTGTGGTTTGATGTCGAAATGGAGGATCCTTTGCTCACATCCTTGATGAAGGTACTCAACTCCTCGAGCAATGCCAACAGCAATGTCTTCAAAACTCGCCATTCCAAGTGTATGGTGTTCTTGGCTATCATCAAATATGAACTTGTCAAGAGAATCATTTGGTACAAATTCATAAACAAGCCCCTTTTTCGCTCCATCTGCACAAAATCCCAACAGTCTAACCACATTCACATGGTGAGTTTCTCCCATTGTTCCCACTTCATTTATAAAATCATCTCCGTTTCCAGTGTAATCATGCAACATTTTTTACTGCAACAAATACTTCATTTGAAACCTTTCCTTTAAATATATTTCCTTGGCCACCTTTCCCCAGGCCATCCTTGAAATCATTTGTGATTTTCTTAATATCAGCATAGGAATATCGCGTTGGCCTCGTAGCTGTATAATCTTCCAAGAACTTCTTTAACCAATTATTGGTTTCGCGATCTTGTTTACTTTTCGAATAAGCATGATAAACTCCAACAATCACTATAGTCGGAGACAAACATCCCACAATCGAACCTATTATGAAATTACTCAGTCAATTAGTTTGTGTACCCTTACATAAGCATTCGTTTAAAGCAAACAAAGACAGAACTCACCCGAAGTTCGTATTATCATCCATTTCCCTGTAACACACTGATGATCAAGTAGTTAAAAAAAGTTGATCAAATAACAAAACAAAATATTTTCATTCCCAAGTGTGTTGAACATCATATTTCTTCCAAAAATAATCGACGACAAGTGAACCGCGACAGCGTACCAAAAGTGAAATAGTACATCTTTGCGAAGATGCTGGTCAATAGTAAAGAGAAGTAGAACACACCTGAGTGGACTTGTTTTCCTCCGAAGCAGCAAATCTCATGGTTATTTTGGTTTTTCCATCCATATGTTCCACCTCTTTTCTCACACTTTTTCCAGTGCTTCGAAGACTAACTCAAGTTCATAAACTTTGAGCCGAGTGATTCCCTTGAATGCCACTTATACGTATTGTACATCTTTGTACAAGATTCCATGGAGAATATCTGGTACTCGATTGTTTCATCACTTGGCATTGCATAAACCTCGTACCCGGGGTCATTCAGACAACTGAGATTACTGAAAGTATAAGCAACTCTCAATACTCCATTCGAAGCCAAGGAATTAAACACAGAGTAATGCATACCCTTGTGATTGTGCTCAAACTCAAAAGCGGCGGAGTATACATCAATATCTCTCGATAGCTTTGCGAAACAATCTTCAAGTGACTGGACTTGAATCGATTGAGATAAATAGTCACACGCCTTAACTTCAACTTTTGTTGAGGGCAACTGGAGTATAGTGCGTTTCATTTCATCACAGAAGCGACTGAAACTTGAATTATAACCACAGTGTTGAGGCTGAATTTTTTGGTGCGCCAACGGGAACCTCACTGGCTGCTCACCAGGGCTGCACGTCGTCCTCCAGGAAATTCATCATCAGATTGTGCGTCTGCAACTGCAAGGATTGGTTGGAAAATTGTTGAAGAAAATAGGAGACTGAAAGCGACCAAACATGAGATGATCATCCTCATATTTTGAATAAAAGACCTAACTAGAATAATTGAATCAGGGAACAAAGGATGGGCACAAATCTGATCATGAAAAAAGGATAGCCACAGAACTCAAACAATCGAACCACATTTTAATTAGTTTGTTGAAAGATATGTCCACGTCGGTTTCTTACAAAGATAATGACTTACATATAAGGTGTTGGGTCACCTCCACTTAGTACCAATTGGTTTTAAAATGAAATTCAAAGATACCTCTAAATTTAACATGGTATCAGAGCCCAGGTTTGGTTATTGGGCCGATGTGTGGTACCCCTTTAATTTGGCCAGATGTGGGTCGTGGAGTGTTTCCACGTTGCACGTGAGGGGGCTTGTTGAAAGATATGTCCTACATCGGTTTCTTACAAAGATAATGACTCACATATAAGGTCTTGGGTCACCTCCACTTAGTACCAATTGGTTTTAAGATGAAATCTAAAGATACCTCTAAATTTAACATAGTTGCATGAGTAAAAATGAGTCCTCCCCGTCACACCTAAATT
>JAULKM010116153.1:0-21886 GCA_032355605.1 Rubia tinctorum | reverse complement strand
CCGACTTGCTACTATCTACTTTCTAGTAGTTAGCTGCAATTAGGGCATATAAATACTATCTTTGAGAGGCACGACGACGACCTCCAAATGAAATGAATAAGTTTGGGAAGAAGTGGACAACTTATGTGGGTGAAAATTGGAGGAATTGGAAGGCAAAGGTGGCTCGAAAGTACACCATCGACGCAAAACCGGATATCTGTCCATGGACAGTGTATCGATGGATGGATAGAAAATAGTGGAAGCTATTTTTCAAACATAGAATGAACCCCGAATTCAAGGTCAATATATAAGTCCCCATAATTTATGTTATTCAATCGATAAATATATATTTACTAATCATTGACAATATAGGCTAAAAGTGAAGCAGCAAAAGTGAGCACCGCAAGTAAGGACTACGTCTATCATACGGGTAGTGGAGGGAATCACAAAATTAAAAGTGAACTGGTGAAGATGAAAAGGGAGGACAAAGTTGATGAACTTATGAGTCGAGGTAGAAGTGTAGAGGAAACAGAGGTGGAGTTTGAAAGCATGAATTTCAGACCGGACCGATCAGAAGTGTTCCTCGAAGCAAATTGGGATAAAAACTTATCCACCCACACCAATGATTCTGTTAAAAGAGCAGCTCCAACTATTGTGAGAAAATTTAACAAATAAGCGATTCCTTAATTATATTCTCATATCAAATGCATACTACTGACTTGCATTTATTTTGATGAATAGAAAAAACTTTTGGACAAGAAGCAGAAGGGAGAGTTGGTGATAATAGGAAAAGAAGATATCCTCGTTCAGGCAACCGGCGAAAAGGATGACTGGGGTCGTTGGAGAGGTTTCCCTACAATGACGAAGATGAAGGATGCCCTCCCACACATTGGTGTCAGTTGTTACACATCTAGTTGCTATGGGAGCACAAACACAATAACATTGAAGAAACATCAAATGAGAAACATATAAACGGAGGTGGTCGACCTCAATGGAAGGTTTCCTTCTTTGAGGCGTAAACATAGTGGCTGGCAGGACAATTGGGTAGACCTATCCCCTCACACTTGGATGCTCACAATTTCCTTGCTAAAGCATTCAACCCAACAAATAAAGACAACTGGGTATCCATTCCTTCGGCATCTGGATCAAGTGACCAAGAAAAGGACCTTCATGATGACAAGGTATTCTATAAATGACCCTTGTCAAAATTTATGTTACGAAGAATGAGATAGTAAGAATTAAGCATGATAGGATATTACTTATTAATAAATACATTTCAAAAACACAATTGTTCATTTGCCCGAATTATGTGATGATGAAAATATTGAGTCCATGGTGGTATGTTAATCATTGTCGATTGGTTATTTCAAAAAGGGAAGCAGCTACATTACTTGTTCATCTAGGAACGTGGTTTAGGATGTAGATTTATGAAGTTGACGGTTAACTTCCTATGGGCGTTCATTTTGTATTCAGAATTCATGTCAATGTTGTCGGTTGTGTGCATATATTTGGATGTTGTTACTTGGGTGCATTTATTTAGTTGTTGTTGTTGGTTGTGGCAATGTATATGTTGTTAGTTCGGCTAATTTGTCTACTGAAGTAATAGAGCAGTAGCGCGCAGCTGCGGTCAGGTCTAGTTTACCCCATTAAAAATTAATAGGGCAGCTAAGCGCAGCTGCGGTCAGCGCCACTTCTATTATTAGCTTTCCCATGAGGACATAATAGAGCAGCTCCGCACAGCTACTCTCTTAGGAAGCAACACTATCAATAGGGTTTTCATCCTAGCTAGCAACTAATAGAGTGGATGTGCAACAGAGACGATATCATTTATTTTATTACTTACCCACTAACCGCACCTGCTCTCTTGGCAAAAATTTTTGGTCCCTTCTTCCAAAATTCATTTCTTTACTTCTGTACTTGCATTTTAATTATCCCATTGATGTTTATGACTGTTTCTGGCGACGAAAATAAATTGATGTTCAAATCTCTTACCAATTATTACTCTTATGAACAAGGCATACTGTTCAATGTGATTGCATTGTTAAAATTATTTTCTTCTCATTTGTTTTTCACTATTTCTTATTTTGACATTTTTCCCACGTGTTTGTTATTTTCGTGCTCATATAGGAAAAAAGTGCTGCCTATATGTTCTGAACCATAGTTGACAAAGGGACGCCGCTGCATTTGGTATCTTGCTACATAAGGATAAGGAAACAGACTTGCCCATCAGGTGGGATGGAGTTTAACTTTGTGGACCTGTGATCATCCCAAAGGCACCTTCGCCTATTGAACATGAACAATTTGAGTTTATATCCGTGGCCATTGGATATAAGATTCTATGGCCAGGAAAACTAATCGGTGACTTTAACCAACAAGAGGATCATGAGGAATGATAATTGTATGTTTAAGATCGAGGCGTATATATCTTTTTCACAAATTAACCTAACTTAATTTATCTTTCAAATGATTACCTAGGAGAACGAGAAGTTTTTGCCTCGCAACTTGCTGGTCGTTGAAGATGGAAGTCGTAAAAACAACGTACCCAAAACCTACCGAGGAGGAAGAAGAGGTTAGACAAATAATGACATTACCATACTTGCATTAGAAAATACTGATAACCACACTCTCTCCCTACATGAGGTGTTCGGTGATAAGGAAATGCCCAACGAACTGTTCACAACCTATACTCCATTGGTGAAAGGGGAGGTCAAACATTCCCCCCCCCCCAACAAACACACACACCCTCACACTTCCATTTCTATTAGCGACTATTATTTTCAATACTTAACTAACAATTTACCCATCAGTGTGCTGCAAAAAAATATTGAATCGACGGAGATCGGTGAATCAATTCCACCCAACTCGTTTATGACCATCAACTTTCTGTAAGGAATCATTTAACCCTTTGCAAATCCCACCGACTTCTGAACGATATTCCCATTAAACTCAACTAACTTTATCGTATTGTCAAATAAAATTACTGTTTCATGTATCTTGCAGGGGGTCACGAAAGACCAGGAATGCAATGTTGTTGTGCAACAGATCTATGATTTTATAGGTTCAACCACCCAACTAAATAGACCTAAATAAATCTTCCGCATCCCTTTCAGTGCTGCTGTGTTTGGATCCAATGACATCTCCACTGCCATTTTTATTGACAATTGAAGTTGTTCATGACCATCCTCAACAACAGACACGAAATGGAGTGGATTAGTGGATCACAACTTGATCTATGGACATCGTAAAAATGCATGCTCACATTATTATACATGCTGCATTACAATTGTTCATTTTTAATAATTGTTTTACAAACACCTATGTGATGGGATGGTTGATCGATCTCACGTCCAGTTTGTTCAGGCTGCTTCAAATTCCCTTACTCAAAATGCCCATCAAAGGCTAGAATACACTACGAAAGAGGTTTCAACTATCATGCGTCGCACACGAGTAAGGATGTACGCCTTCCCTTATTATCGAGAGTAAGTTTAGTGTATGCACACGATTAACTAAACTAAGGTATTATTAGTTTCAGAGTTGTTCAACCTCTACAAGAAGCTGCACCTAGCAACGCCAGTTTCTTTGGGTTTTTTTAGCAAAGCTATGCATTAATAATCACATCAGCTACTTTCTTTTTTTCTTATGCAATAGCCATTGGTTTTTGATCGTCTTTGTGCCAGAAAATGAACGAGTATATTGCATCGACTCGATGATTAGGGGAATTGGCAAACGTAACAAGCCATGCCTTGAATTGATTCGTTCGTAAGTTGATCAACTTTTTCCCAACTTCACCAAAATTACACTTGATTGAACTATTAGGATCCATATATGTTTTAGTATCAATATATTGTTACAAATACTTTTTCCATTACTTCTAGGATTGCAACAAAATATCAACTGTACGTCAATTCAAATCAGAGTAAAATATACCCTGCAGAATATGCATGGAATGCCATAAACATCAATGTGTGTATTATCTCATACAATTGTAATTCCTATGTCAATTTCATGTTCGTAACAATTTAAACTAATCATTTCCCACATCAGCGCAAGATTCAGTGTAGCACTTGGGAATGTGGATACCATTACATGTATTATATGGAAAAAATAGTTAAAGAAGTGCATAGGATTGACATAATTCCGGTATGTTTTCTTTTGTAGTTTTTTCCTACGTGTAATGTCCGTCACATGTGGCATATAACATTGAATTTAATAAATGTTACAGAAATTTCTAGAAGATCGCACACCTTTGAGGATAGAGAAATTACGCAGCATTGCTCTTAGTTGGTTTGTATTTTCGCAAAAAAAAAACTTTGCCCCATTGCATGACTCAATTGCATGTGAAACAGGGAATTGAATCCATTATTGGATAGGAACATGTTTATATATATATACCATCACTTACTATCTTTCTTTATGAAAGGTAAATTTCCTCAACATTCGATACATATCATCTCCATGAAATAATACGTTCTTGTATCTTACATACGGTTGTCAACACAATTTTGGTAACCATTGACCACATTTCTCTACTCCATCACCTAGTAAATTACATTTGATTATATTCAATAGCCTTTTGCTACAACATTGTTGTTTCTGTCCGATGAATTGTTAGTGTTGGGAATTTGTGTAGTATAATCGGTGTACCAGTTTATTACATTGCACTAAAAACTGGGAAGTTGAGGACATGTTTTTGGTTGTAGCTAGATGTGTCCATATAATCGCTCTTGGATTGTTCTACTGTTTTTAGTGAAGTATTAGCGGTGCTAACATGAAAACCAGTACCAATTTAGCAGCGGTTTTATAAAGAAGATGCTAACCAAAAAACCTGTGCAAAACCTAGCACTGGTTTTTCAAAAATCGGTGAAAATGTTTCACCGACTACTTAGGTACCGGTTTTCCCCCAAAAGCCGTTGCTAGACTTTCAAAAAACTCTTGCTAGAGTGTCTGTCCTGTGATAGTGTGACTTTGATCAGCTATCCCATCGCATAGGTGTCTGTAAAAAAATTTAGAAAGGAACAATTGTTATGAAGCATGTATAATAATATGAGCATGCATCCTTACAATGCCCATAGATCAAGTTGTGATCCACTAATCCACTCCATTTTGTGTTCGTTATTGAGGCTAGCCATGAACAACTTCAGTTTGTCAATAAAAATGGTCGTGGAGATGTCATTGGATCCAAACACAGCCGCACTGAAAGGGATGTGAAAGATTTTGTTAGGTCCAAATACTTCGGTGGCTGAACTTATAAATTTATAGATCTGTTGCACTGCAGCATTGCATTCCTGGTCTTCTGTGACCCACTGCAAGATACATGCTTTTGTAATTCTATTTGACAATGTGATATAGTTTATTTTCATGGGAATATAATTCAGCAGTCGGTGGGATTTTCGAAGGGTTAAATGATTCCCTATGGAAAGTTGATGGCCATAAATCGGGTTGGGTGGAGTTAATTCGCCGTTGATGCAATAATATGCTTTGATGCAAACTGATGGGTAAATTGTCAGTTAAGTGTTAAGAAGAATAGTATCCATTAGAAATGGAATTTTACAGGTGTGTGTGTGTGTGTGTTTGGGGGGGATGTATGACCTCCACTTTTATTGATCAAGTATAGGTTGTGAACTGTTCGTTAGGAGTTTCCTCATAACCGACCACCTCGTGTAGTGAGAGCGTGTGTTTATCAGTATTTCCTAATGCTAGTATGGTAATTTAATTATTTTTCTAACCTCATTTTCCTCCTCTGAAGTTTTTGGTGTCAGCCTTGCTTCACCGCTTCCATCTTCAACGACAAGCAAGTTGCGAGTCGACAGCTTCTCGTTCTTCTAGGTAATCATATGAACGATGAATTAAGTTAGATTCATTTGTGTAAAGAGATCTACGCATCGATATTAAACATACAATTATCATCCCCCATGATCCTCTTATTGGTTAAAGTCACCGATTAGTTTTCCTGGCCATAGAATCTTATATCCAATGGTCTCATATATAAACTCAAATTCTTCATGTTCAATAGGCAAAGGTGCCTTCGGGATGATCAAATGTCCACAAAGCTTAACTAGCTCCCACCTGATAGGAAATGCCATTTCCTTATCCTTAGAAAGCAAGATACCAAATGCAGCGGCACTACTTTGTCCACTATGGTTCAGAACAAATAGGCAACACCTTTTACCTATCTGGGCACGAAAACAAGAGAATTTGAGTGAAACGTATCATTAGAAGGAATTGTGAAAATTAGATCTGGAAAAAATAATTATGGCAACGCAATCAGTTTGAAAAGAATTCCAAGAAAGTAGGTGAGCTCAGTCGGCAAGTAATAAAATAAATGATATCGTCGGTGTCAAAACCCAGCTCTATTAGCTCTTACCCGGGGATGAAAAACCTATTGCAATTTTTGTGCCTGAGAGAGCAGCTGGGAGTAGCTGCTTTGTTATGTAATTCTGGGATAGTAAAAAATAGAAGTGGCACTGACCACAACTGCAGTATTAGTTTTTAATGGGGTCAACAAAATCTACACGAAAAATCTTGCCCTTGAGAGCAGTTGCGCGTAGCCACTCTTTAACATTCATCTAGAAGGACCAGAACTAGAACTGGTCACTGACCACAGCTACGCGCAGGAGCTCTATTATTTCAGTAGAAAAATTAGCTGAACTAACAACATATACATGGCCATAACTAACAACAACTAAATAAATGCACCTAACTAACCACATCCAAATATATGCACATAACCAATAACATTGACATTGTTTCAGAATCCAAAATGAATTCCATGAGGAAATCAACCAACAACATTGTAAATCAACATACTGAATCACGTTCCTAGATGAACAACTAATATACCTGCTTCCCTTTTCGAAATAACCAAATCGACAATGAATAGCACCCCAACACTGACCTAATTTTTTTACCATCACATATTTGGGGCAAACAAATGGGTGTGTTTGTGAAATATATTTAATTAAACTTATGAAACATGTATCACGCTAAATTCTTACTATCATATTGTTCGTAATGTAATAAGTGACAAGGGTCATTTCATAAAATACCTTGTCATCGTGAAGGTCCTTCTCTTGGTCACTTGATCCATATGTTGAAGGAATGAAGACCTGGGTGTCCTTATTTGTTGGGTTGGACAATTTAGCAAGGAAATAGCGTGCATCCAAGTGTGCGGGAATAGGTTTACCCAATTGTCCTGCTAGCCACTGTGTTTGTGCCTCAAAGAAGGCAACCAACCTTTCATTGAGGTTGACCACCTTCGTTGACACATGTTTTCATTTTGAAGTTTCTTCAAATGTTATTGTGTTTGTGCTCCCACATTGACTAGATTCGTCATTGTAGGGAAACCTCTCCAACAACCCCCATGATCTTTTTTTCCTATTGCATGTACGAGGATATCTTCTTTTCCCACTATCACCAACTATCCCTTCTGCCTCTTGTCCAAAAGTTTTTCCTATTCATCAAAACAAAATTGAGGGCCATTAGTATGCATTTGATTTGAAAATGTAATTAGTTGCACACTTATGTCTTAAATTTCCTCACAATAGTTGGAGCTGCTCTTTTAACAAAATCGTTGGTGTAGGTAGATAATTTCTTATCCAAATTTGCTACCAGGAACACCTTTGATTGGTTTGGTTTAAAATTCATGCTTTCAACTTCCGCCTCTGCTTCTTCAACACTACGACCTTGACTCATAAGTTCATCAATTGTATTTTGCCTTTTCCTATTCTCCAGTTTCGGTGAAATTTTGAGATTCCCTCCACTACCTTTATGATGGACGTAGTCCTTACTTGCGGTGCTTACCTTTGCCGCATCACTTTTAGCCTATATGGTCAATGATTAGTGAAATATATTTATCGATTGAATAAAATAAACTATGGGGACTTAAATATTGACCTTGAATTCGGGGGTTATTCTATGTTTGACAAATAGCTCCCACTCTTTTCTATCTATCCATCGATACATCGTCCATGGATGGATACCCAGTTTTCCATCGTCGATGTACTTTCGAGCCACATTCGCCTTCCAATTCCTCCATTTTTCACCCGCATAAACCGTCCACTTCTTGTGAAACTCATTCATTTCATCAAAGCTCATTTTGGTCTGTATATCCCAACTCATCTATGGGAAGTCAAAATTGTATACTGTAAATTTTAAATTTTGTTGGAGAACACGAAATTATGAAAAAGGAATGGAACATACTTACAAGAATGTCTTCCCAAGCTTCTTTCTTAACATGTTCCGGGATAGCTTTCCAATTATGCCATGTCCCGAAGTAGATTCGTTGTCAAAAAGCATAGCCACAATATCTGGACCATTGGTTGCGCATAACCATAGGTTCAAAGTCTTTGTCGAAGAATATTTGTAGGGTCTTTTTTTGTTTTGCTAGTAAGACTGACTTACACGTGGTTGTACCTCTACGCTTGCACTACTCCTTGATCTTGAAATTGTCCAAATTCTCCCCATTGTCCTCGATCGAATTCAGTTCATGGTCATCCTCCAATTTTTCCTAGGTTGATGTATCGTCAACAACATCGTTATTTACGTCCTCATTTTCATATTCTTCAATTGGCGGGTTAGATTTTTTCACAACTATATCAGTATGAACTATGTTATTTAGAACCAATTTCTTCTTCTCCTTCGCCATTCAATGCAACAGGGCTCTTTCATGAGTAAAATAAGTAAAGGAATCATTGGTGGACATGTCAAAAATTCCTGCAAATGAATTCAAGCAAATAATACACTTATACGCATCACATCACAAATGCAACACGTAGGACCAGATTGTAAAAGTTGGGAAAAATTTATCTGAGTGTTACCATGCAACATGACCTATTAAGGCACTCACATAAGAAAAAATTCCCAGTTCCATATGAACCTAGCTGAACCAGGACATATTAAAGTTAGCTCCAGTGGAAAAACCTACAGAACCCAAATCAAATCAAACCAAGCATGGAAATGAATTATATTCTCCCTTCAGTAGAATAGGAATGAATTTTATTTTCCTCCAACCAAACCAAATACCATACACATATTAGAACGTCGTATTCCAACAAATACAAACACTACCACTATCAAATGTAATTTCATGAAAATGTAGAGTGAAATATGAGCAACAAATTATATTCTCTCAGCTATGGAAAGAATGCAATTTGGCATCCACACAATAATTATAAAATTAACCTTCTCTTATGCTTCGTAGAACGAAGAAGGCAAATGGAAGTTGACGAAACTATATGGAATGGGATGTAACCTACGAAGGGAGAAACCTTGCCCAAGAAATGTGGACTGGCCATGTGAGTGAGGGGGTGGGAGAAAATTCAGCAAAATTGCTACAAGGATGGGAAATAGGGGAATGAGTTACATTTGGGGAGAAATGTTTTTGAGAACATGAGTTCAACTTCCATGGACAAATTTGCTTAATAACATGACCCGGCATGTTCTTTAATAGTGCTTTGAATGAGGAAGGAAATTGGGAGGAGTTGGTTTTGGGAAAAGTGGGAAGAGAATGAGTGAAATTTTTGAAAAGAAAGGGAAGAACTGAAGGGCCGAAAAAAGAGAGGAGAGGTGCTAGGCTTCCCGCCGTGAAACAAATTTGGAAGAGAATTTGCTTTGTTAGACCAAAAATAGTCAAAGGTACAGTACATATGTTCATCTCCATTGTGGAGGGGAAATAGATGTACATGGTAAACTCAAATAATTGTCCTATATTAACTTATATTTAAAGTTTTATGACAATAAATACCTTGAGTGATATTTTGGTCACATTTCTAAAAATACATACTTAGTGAGTGATATGTGTGTGTATATATAAATGTATGTGTATATATTTATTCATTCATATGTACATACATGTATGTATATTTGTATTTATTTATATTTATGTTTGAATATAAATAAATATATATATATATATATGAATGTATGCATATATATACATATGTACGTATATTTGTGGATGGATTAATGGCAAAAAAATTATGATTTGACGATAAATTACTACAAGTCAAGTTACATATATGTTTGTGGACTAGTGTCCGATCAACCGTCATTTGCATAGTACATCCACCGTCAGTCCAACAGTGCACATATAATGCCTAACTGGTTAAGGGTCGGCTCAAATCCAACACTTAGTCAAGTAGTGTAGGTCACTAAGTACGTTGACTAGTGTTCGACCGACCCTTACTTGTACAGTACGTCTACCGCTGTTCACATAGAATGCCTGTCCAATTACTTTCCACCGTATGTTTCACTCTTCGATTTAATATATGTCCGGCAGTAGTGTAGGTGAAAATTTTCCTTCGACTAGTGTTTGAAAGGCCACAAATATATAGATTACCATGGTAGTACACCAGAAGACTTGTGAAGTATGCTCACTAGTCAACTAGAAGACTTGGGTTGTCTGTGGACTAGTTTTTGACCGACCGTTACTTGTGTAGTGCCCATATATGTGAACCCGAGGCCTTATGCTGTACGATTTCTGGTGTTTGTCCGACCCTTACTTGTGCAGTACGAACGTAGTGTACTAGAAAACCTGCGTTGTACCAAGCCTAGTGTTTTCGCGACCGTTTGCTTGTGCAGTACGGAGGTAGTTTACCGGAAGACATGTGTCGCACGTTGACTATTCTTTGATCGGCCGTACACTAGTGTTTGACCCACCGTTACTTGTTCCATCGTCCGTTGACTAGTGTTTGACCAATCATTACTTGTTTTACTGGTCGTTAACTAGTGTTTAACCAACCGTTATATATTTGACCGAACATCCACCCGTTACTTTTTTGACCGTACGTTGACTATTGTTTGACCAACCGTCACTGCTTTGACCAGACATTGACTAGTGTTTGACCAATCATTACTTGTTTGATCGGACGTTAACTAGTGTTTGACCGCCCTTTACTCTTTGAACCGGACGTTGAGTAGTGTTTGACCACTTGTTACTTTTTTGACCGGACGTTGACTAGTGTTTGATAAATCGTTTCTTTTTTTAACGAACGTTAAGTAGTGTTTGACCACTTGTTATTTCTTTGTAAAGCCTAAATATATACAAGGAAAACAATAATTTATTTTATAATGTTTTACTGTTGTTTGAGGACAACTTCTGTTTCGGTCAGTAGGAATGAGTTCAACATCCCCGTCTGACAGTACCAATTTCCATTTCATCGCGCTACGAATATTATCTGAAATTGAATAGTCCTTTATTACAAAAAAACTTATTAATACAAATTCAATATCTCATTACATAGCACGATATTATTCTATAGATAAATGTGGGTCCACGATGAATATACCATTTTTCAAATCTGTGTATCAGTTGGAGGGAAGATAGAAGAGGGGAAATAGAAAAGCTGAACTTGGGAAACCCACCCTTCATCTTGTCTAATCAACGGTCATTTACCAACAACCCTTCCTCTCCCCAATTCTCCCTTGGCCGAAATCCACTTTCCCCCCCCCCTACCCTAAAAATGCCAAAAATTCAGCCCTTCCACCAATATTTTGGCAACGGAAACTTTGGTTAGTTCCCCCCCCCCAAATACCGAACGATGGTTTTTTGGTGATCCTCAACCCTCTTCTTAACAAGGAAGAAGATAGCCCTCCTCCCCTAAATTATTCTTAAACGGGAAGAAGATAACTCTTCTCCCCGTGTCTTTCCAGGCCAAGTTTTTACCATCTCTGTAAATATCCACCGCCTTATAGACTTTCTCATCTCTGTCAACGTTCAATATTTTTATTTTGGCATCTCTGTTCTCGACCACAATCACCAGGTTCGCATCTCTATTTTGAATATTGATTTGTTATCTTCTTTTTAGTACACACTCTTTTATGTATGCCATTTTCTTCCTTTGTGTTTTTGGCTTGATATGATTCCTGCTGCTTATTTTGTAATGTGTATTTTGATGTTTATGTAGCCGGTCTGTGAATTATTTCAATTTTTACTTTCGGGTCGATGCCAAAATTCTAACAGGATACTCTTTTCGACTGTTTCTGATTTTTTGTTCTACTTGTTACAAACAGGTTGTTGAAGCTAGTGACGTGATTATACTTTCTGTAAAACCTCAAATTGGTAATCGAACACTTGAACTCTTAGTTTGTGTTCCCAAAATTTTGAGTTATTTTACTTGTTTTTTGGCTCTTCCCTACGGCCAATATATTGGACAAGTTTATTTCTTGAAGATTATTATTCACTTTATGTGGTTATTCTGCAGATTCTTCCTGAGATTCTTTTTTTGGTTTTTATTTATTCTTCTTGATGAGGTTTAGTTGATGTTGTGTCAATAATTTTTAGAAAGTAATTTCTTAAATATGTCATCGTAACAGAGTTACTGAGATGAAAGTCATTCTAATGGTTTCATTATCTGATCCAAAGGCAATACAAGTTTTCCTCGTGACATTTTTGGTTTCTAGCTTGCTAGATTGAAAACCCTTTGACTTATTGGAAGATCATTGTACTTCTCTAGTTTTGTTGGTTTCTTCTCTTTGGCATAGTTTTGCTGATATAGTAAATTAGTGTAACTTTGGTTGAGTCATGTTCATTAAGTAGTAATTGGTTCTCGAAGCAGCGACCATTGTCATACTTTTGTCAATTTCATATTTAAAATTAATCTATGATATTCTATGAGATCAAGCTATGGTGCGATGTGGTACTTCTGTAGACTCTATTGTTATAAGTTGGTTATGGGGTAAATTTTACAATAAGGGATACTATGATAGCATTTTTGCAGTCCAACATGAAGAGTGCAATCAAATTTTTCAACATGAAGATTCTTAATGTATGTGTTCTTAATTTGGCAGCCAAAATTTTGTGATCCATTGCAGAGTGCAAAGACCTCTCATCTTCTGAAGGTAAACAATATGTAAAGTTGTATTTTTTTCAATTAATTTATCTGAACATTGATGATTCACACCTCTCAAATTCCAAACTAAAAAATCCAGCTTACAGTTGTGCATCATTGTTCACATGATTAATTGTTTTAAGTAGATGATCTTAGCTTCATCTTATTTAAATGTGTCATATAGTTACTCTTCTTATGTTAATCTTACCTTCAAATATGTTGAGGTATGTTTTTTGTGTTCTTATCAGTTTCAGATGTTGCATACTGGTGTTGCTATTTTCTGAAACATTTTTGAATGTTTAGTTGCTGATTTAATTGTCTGCATATTGTATTTTTTTTCTCACTTCAGTTTCGTGATTAATCGGTTTTAAACTTATGGGAATATGATCTTGTTTTCTAAAATAATACTGAAGAGGTGTGTGAGTTTAGTGTTTGCTTATGGTATTTTGCAATTCATAATTGCAGTACCGATTGTGATATCAATACATAAAATTAAGTCCATTTTTCATGCATGTAGCCATATTGAGTCTTATCTCAAATCGGGTTTTGTATGCGTTTGTTTTAGTTTTTAATTAACTCATCCTTATGTTTTTATGGTTTTTTAAAGCCCTGAGCATTTTGAAATGTATTTTTATCTAGGCTACATAGGTGTTTTATGTTGCTGATCCTTGTGATAATTTTAGGGACATCCATGTGCATCCTTTATCTTGTTAATAATAGGATCTGTCATCACCTTTGTAATTGTGAATAAAATATTTTTTGGGGGCGTTTGATGTAATGGATCGTACCAGAACACCGTGTTTGAAGGAAGAACCGATGATGGCCACTGTCCAATGTTTTCTACAAAAATGAAATCATCATTAACTCAATACAATCCCATAATCTTTAATAGAATCCAAACAAGAGTAATGTGGTAAGTAGAGTTGACTTATGGCTCGTAATAAGGTCTGATACATATCGAATTGTCCTTTTGCATCAACCAGGAGCTCAAATAGGCCCAACTCTCCTCCATCACAACATGGTCATGTTGGATCTTTAATGGGCAAAGAACCCCTATCCACCCTTTGAATTTGGAAATGGATTGTACATGCAAGAGGCTATAAACATGGTTAGTCTTGCTAGATTGAAGCCAAACGCATTAAATATGTCGATGAATCAAGGTAGAGTGATGCATATTAATACTTACATGCAATGTAGTTACATCATAGGAGGGGGCACATTTTCAAATCCTCCTTCCGGATAATTGTATTTACCTTGTACTCAAAAATACCCACTTCTTTCATGGAAATTGGGTACAAACATAAGGGAGGGTGTCCCGTCACAATTGTGTAGATGTTCTTTAGGGAACCATCCTTTGAGGGATTAAACGGTGGTGGCTTAATTCTAGACACACGAGACTTTGTTGGTCTTGGATCCTCACATGTATTGGGAAACTTTTCTAGGCTACTAATCTCTGTCTAGATCTACATGAAATGAACCATAAAAGTTTTGCACACAACATTTGTCCCAACTAACAAGTAATAGTATATAAATTATCATGTTATACCTTCTTTGTAGGCCTATTCTCTAAAATATCGACCAAATGAATGGGTCATTCAACAAACATTCCCAACGCCTCATCCACCATATTTTCCTCGGGTTCGGGAATTGGAAAACAATACCATCCACGAGGCTTTTTGTGACATTGACCACCCTGTTATCATTCATGGTCAGCTTATGATGATGCACTCGTATAGATGTGTAGACTTTACCTTTGGCCATGACGTGGTTCTCTCCATCTAGTCTTTCGTCAAGTAGTATGCACAAGGAATTATCCTACACTAATAGACTCAATAATTTTAAACAAGGTATAAAACACTTTGCGATATGATTAGTGTAATATATTTACCTATACCTTCATGTTGCGTTGAGTGGCCTCTACTAACTTTGTTCTTAGTTGATCAAAGGAAAGATGTGTTGTCAAAGTTGAAGACGGTGGTATGAGCCTACTATCACACTCCGGGTGGTCACGTATTGAGGTTGTCGGATAATAAGCTCGAGTTGTAGTTGAGGTTGTTGGTTGAGAAATTTCAATAATTCTCTCCAAGTCAAGTAGCATTTTCCTCCCATTCGATTCTTGCGAGACATAAGCTACTAGTTGACTTAATGTGGATTTCAAAGCATCAATCTCTCTTTGTTGACTACTTGACGCAATATCAACCTTAGGTGGTCGAAGTTTGACAAATATGTCCCAATGTGTAGCGAGAGTGCCAACACCCCGGACCCAGCCTGGATGTTCTTTCATGTTAAGCATAACCCCTAGTTTCTCCTTATATCCAATCCCGATGAATTCGCCAAACTCTTGTTTTATTTTTATGTCCTCCTATAAATTACCAATAATCAATCTCATTTGCTTGAAATTATACTTGAACAAATGTATTCGTATCATATCAACTAAATCACATGGAAAACTTACAATTTGTTTGGCAACCAACTTTGCACCTTTGGTGTGGAACTTACCCTCATTCTTCCCATACCCTTTGTATCATTTTAGAAATTTCTCAAATCGGGGAACCATATTCCGTTGTAGTCCTCGCTCTCTTCCATCATTCCAAGATCCACCTTGTTAAGCACTCTAGCCTCGAACATTTCCTTCATATTTATTCGTGTAGCCAGTGCGAAACCTCTATGACTCATTGTGTGGCGCATCTTGTTTCCTCTTGCAAGCTCACTTTTTCTTTCCCTTAGACCCTCTAAAATAATTAGAATAAATTGTTCGGAATACAAATCAACAATGTGAATTGACTTTGTAATACATTCCCCTGCATCTGACCAATGTCGGACACTAGTCGGTAATGATATCGCACGGATCCACAGGTCCATATGCAACGTCGCATTATTTGTCATTCCAAGTCAGTTCCTAAACTTAGTTTATGGAAGATGTTGCACACTAGTCGATTGTAACAATATGCAGTCCGATTAGTACTGTGCGACGTTGCGTGTTCACTTGGTGTTACTCATTTTTATGCAAAGGATGGAACTCCACAATTCTAAATCAATAACAAGCATATATTACATACACATTTGACCATACCAATGAAACTATACTCATGCATAAGCATGTTTATCCAAAAATCAAATGCATGCATATAATTAAAAATATGTACCCATTGTGTATACTTGTAAGCATGTTAATGTAAATTCCTTACCGATTGTTCATCCGCTAGTTTTTTTGCAAAAAAACACTTCCATATCGATTCACTTATGAATGGATGCTTAATTCTTTGGTTCCAATTCCTCTTCTTACCAGACACGTAATCCCTAGCCAATTTGGGTTTGAAATCCCTCCATCTTTCACTAAAGGGCCGTGTGGTTGTCTTTTTCAATCTTTCCATACTATCACACTTATTCTTGAAGGAAATTTGAATGGCCCACCATAGTTTATCCTTGTAAGCATCATCAACACGAGGCCACTACTCGTACAAGAAGAAATCTACCTTAGTCCAAGCAATCAAACCTATGTAACTAGACCACCAATTTCTTTCCTCGCCTATGGCATTCTCGATGTGATCGAACTTCACATGACATTTCATACCTTTCTCCACCATGTCTATCAATTTCTTGAAAATTGTCCTACCCCGACCTTTCTGAGTCTTTTCGATCCATTCAAATCTCCCGCTTCTTCGGGTTGTTTCCTCTCATCGTGGTTAACGATAACAAGACCTAAAAGTAGAGTTCAATAAACACAATCTTCAATGTTGAATGCATTATAATATTTCAAATACAACATTTTTTATGGACATCAAATCAACACTAAGGTTTTCAACATAGGAGGTTTTCAATAGGGATATAGTAAAGGTTGTAGTCAACACACATCCACAAACATATGTCACCTCGTTGGATGATACACAAAATACATATATCATGAAGTTGATGTTGACCATAAGAAAATGATGAAAATTAAACATTTTATGTTATCTAACCCCCATTAGTAAGCTTCCACATGTTTTACACCATATACACTTGAATAAATAACATCTTTAATGTGACCATAAGAAGTCCACGATTTTAAACATGAAAAAAATGGAAAATTATGAAACATAGCAATATTAAATATTCATTCAATAATCAATCCCAAGGGATGTGGCCATAGACAATATGATCATGTCAAGTTAAGAAGAAGGAACCTTACTACTTTTTTTATTCATTGGATCCCCTCCCATACCCTTTGTTTCTCCATTTGGGTTGAATATGGTGTGGTGGATTTGGGTGTGTTTGGTGGTAGATTTGATTGATGTGAAAGGAAATGGAGATGATGAATTTTAGGGTCTTCAAAGCAGGAAGGAACCAATTTGGGTAATAAATGATTTTTCAAAGAGTTTTGAGGTTTTTTCTTACCAAGTATGGCGAATAAATCAAATCTCTCGCCAAGGGTCCGACATCACACGTGTCCTATGACACGTCGCAATATAGTGTTCTAGGTCTCCCTTTGTGTCAAAATGAACCCAATAGGGCCATCTCATATGAATATCCAACGTCGCGGCTATGTTGCTCAAACATCTCGGGAATGCCTAAGGTTTATTGACATTTCATGGGACTATTGATGGAACAAATGGCCCATTCCCCTAGAATGAACGACATCGCCAACAGTTTGGTGAGTATTCGCTAAGAAAGAGGCATCGTGTAACTTTGCATTTTAGGTTTTAAATTATTTTTCAAATTTCTTTGAAGGACAAATTACATCAATTTTATTAGTTACATTTTTTCCCATTTTAATCCACCTAGTTTACAACATTAATACGCGTGTAAGGGTTTTAATAATACTTGTTCGACAGTTATGATTGTTAAAGGGTTATAAATTCCTTACCGATGTCATTCAAGGACAAAGCTCATCATGACGTCACATTTACATCGAACTGTCATTAGAAGCCCACGAACAGTAAACCTCATTATGTGATTTGGCAAGATGGGTCAGGGTTTAAAACAACCCATTCAACGGCTAATATTTCTTAATGTTAGTACATTAGCCGATCTTGTCTTAGGCCTAAAGAAATCAGGTCTTTCAATTAAATAAGGTTTTTCGTTTAAACACAGGAACATATCCGTATTAGAAGAGTAGCCCGTTTCATAGCTAAGTTTGTTGAAGGCTATTCGGTAGCCCATATTGTTCTAGGCCAAAATATATTGGGTCTTTCAATTACACATTGATTGAGGGTTTCACAATATCTCGTTCAGCAGTTAATATGGTTTTAGGCAAGACATAGTCAATGTCATACAATTCATAAAGATTGAACAGCTTCTCTGGTTACAAAGTGTTTCATTTTCAACCCAACAAACTACCAACCACATTACAAAGGGTGAGGGTTTTACAATTACTCATCTGACGGTTAAGATTGGTGAAGCCCAGTCATGGCCAATGTCATTTGATTTCTTATTATTTTTATTTCAAGCAATTATTTAGTATTTTCATTTTAGGAGAATGATTAGTCAATCATATTGCACAAATCAGTGTTTGAACATTCCGTGAGACGTCGCTTATATGTCTAATAATTGCCGGTCATGTCGACTTCAATTGCGAAATCAGGTTATGTGGTATCCACCCACTACTTTCCAAGCCTATTATGTTTCAACAACTGGCCCTATTGTACTAATCAGCCCAGTTATATTGGCCTACAAAATCATTAATATGT
This sequence comes from Rubia tinctorum, assembly GCA_032355605.1. Classification (NCBI taxonomy): domain Eukaryota; kingdom Viridiplantae; phylum Streptophyta; class Magnoliopsida; order Gentianales; family Rubiaceae; genus Rubia; species Rubia tinctorum. The sequence goes on along the minus strand of JAULKM010116153.1, from coordinate 3,411 downwards.
CGGTAAGACTTCAAGTTTGTTGAATATGTCTGGGACATCGCAAATTGAGGATTCAAGTCCCTAAGGTCAAAGCCCGCCAAAAATTGTTTGTGCCCCAGGTAAAATACCTGGCCCAATAGGAATGGTTACCGACGTCGTCTCTCCATCGTTGTACATGCAATCTGTAGCAAAATTATTGGTGATGTTGCACCAGTGGTTGAAACAACACCATTCGCTGCTGACTATATAAACTGCTCACCCTCATCCCACTTACATTCTCAACCTCAACGTTGTGCCAAAACCATCATTGTTGGAAAAATGGTTAAAAATCATTGATTGTGTCAGAAAACTGCCAATCTTGATATATAATTTGCCTCTACAGTGGAAGTATTCCAGTAAAAAATATTCTAGTCGCAATTTGTTCTAAGAAAACCCAATGTAAACCCTAGCCAAGATAACAAATTTTTAAGTGATTTTTTTGCTAATTTGTATGCTTTATTTTACTCATTTCCTTCCTAATTTATTTATTTTTCAATTCAATGAAGATGAATGCAGTGTTTGATTGAGTTCTATAAAAAATTAGTTTTAGGGGTGTCCTATTTAGGTTTTGAATTTGGGTTTTTAGGCGTAGGGGCAATGTATAGGGCTTTTTGTGCCCAAAATGTGTTGTGCTTGTTGTTACAACAGCAAGGCTTATTGTTGAGATTATTTAGTTTGATTTCATAAGCGCTCTTGACCTATCGGGTACACTTTGCACACATATATTCATACAGACCGATCTTCTATGTAATGCAGCACATTTATACATATGAATATGCGATATCACAAGGGACATATCGGTCTGGATGAAATATCTGCAGCATGTATGCGATCTTGGTCAACAATTAAATTCTAGTGATTTTATGGCCTCTGGGACAGAGCTTTGCATATTTTATTGTTCAACAGAAGCAAGCAGCAAAAAGGGGCAAGGGCTAGAAAGAGGGAACATGTTCTTCTCGGTCCCAAAAGACGAGGACCGCTGATGCCCCACCCCCTCCCTCAATCGTCGTTATTTGAAAAAAAAATGCTTCTTCACCAAAGAAAGCGAGAAGCGTTTTCAAATCGTTAGGGCAATACGTGGAGCGTCTCCACTTGGACATTTTCCTTAAGCCATTCAAGGGTTTGGGAATGGTGGGGTTGATTTGCCTCGACAAGCCAACCTATAAATTGGAGGTCAAGGAGTTATAATCCAATTTCACCCTTCTCACCAACAAAAACTACCAAACAAAAGTCAACGGCGTGACCATGGCCCTAACATCACGCTAGATCAACGAGGCGATTTGGTGTACATTTGGAGAAGGTGATCAGTCGTAGGTTATTCCATTGAAAATATAATGTAGGGAATCACGGCCTCCTAGGGCCAATGACAATGATCGGGTAGGAGCTCTCGACCCCAACTGAATGGTGGAGAAGTACTTAAAAATTAAAGTCGGTAACGAGCTCATCACGCCAAGATCCATTAATATTGATGTAATGGATCTTGAAGAGATAATGATGTACAATAACATTGTACAAATATCCTTCTGAGTTCACTATCAACGGGACCGTCATGTACTATCACATTTCATAGAAGAAAGTAGTCCACCCTGGTCGCACCATCATCAACAAGATGCCCACAGTGTCCCTCGCTCCGAAGAGTCAGACCCTACCCTATGAAAACATCATCACTACTCGAATGGAGAAACAAAATGTCAAGATCAAATCAACGGTGAAGATCAGGCTGAAGTACTATGATGGAAACTACTTTGACAAGAAGCACAGGTATTAGGAGGCAGGGACGTGGATTGATCTCAACGTCCCTAAGGCCAATCTCGATGTGCCTGCTAAGCTTGGTCCCGACGATACTCCATCGACATCCACAACAACGCATCTTGAAGCTACCACTCCTGTCCCACGATTGGGTACGAAATTTAATTTATTTCCAGGTCATTCCTATTGTTTAATATTTTAAATTCTAAACTTTTAATTAAATGAACAATTTTTTATCCCAAAAAGGATTAAAGCACGGTGCATGTGCCATACTCATGAAGGACGTGGTTGAGACTAAGGCAATGGAAATGCACAACGACCGTCGATTGCAGTAGTTGATGACCAACGTGGCGAACCTGATGACAATGTTTGTTGGTGCTATCAATGCACCTTGTGTGGATCCCCATATGACTATACATGGTTCTGAGGCACATCCCGATTAGATAGAGGGGCAAGAGGATGAGAAGGATCCGTTGGCCAATAGTGAAGATGAAATAGACTCTAGCGGTAGGGAGGATGAGTATTTGAGTGATGGGTTGGAACATGAGAAAGCGCAGGACTATAGCAGTTCTTCAAAAGATGATCTCAATCTTCTCCTCCCCCCCCCCAACGATAGCCATGTCTTGCATTGATGACTGTATATTAAGATTGTATTTGGGATTCTATGAATTTGCTCCCTTTTGTGAAATTGCATGATGTTTTGTGGATTCTATGTTAGTATTTTGTGTTATATATTTTAATGGTTGTATTGATTTCATATTACATGGTTTTGCTCAACTACAAAATCGGTTTGTAGCTATTATGAACTTAGAATGATCCCCTTTAGATGGATCACTCCATGTTCTTGGCTTCATTTTTTTGGGATATAAGGGATAGACAGTGATTAACCAACTACATTTAAACACGGACATTCCCATAAACATTCAACAGGGTTATTTAAATTGATGTCTACACCCAATCAATGCCTTCTTCTCCTGCTTCTTCAATTTGGGGTGCCTCTCAATCCACATACCTTCTTCATGGTCTCTTCTCAAAGCTAGCTCCACCCCAAAGATCTCATCCTCTCCAACATTGCCGGTGCTGAGTGGAAACTTTTGGAATAATGTCTAACAATGACGATGGACAAGAATCTCCAAAAAATTGACTTTTACCGTGAATGACCACTGATTTGCTAGAATCGCAAGGATCAGCAACATAAAACACCAATGTAGCCTTGGAAACAAAGATGAAAGGATTTCCAGTTAACGAGTCGTGCACAAATCGACGACTGTAAAGCCTAGGTTATCCACTAATAAACCGGCATTGCTATCAACCCTATTTGCATTTGAAAAGTGGTACCCTGAAACTTGTGTAGACGAGTTCCCATATTTCTTAATCACGCCATAGTAAGACATGTTCCCATACATGGTATTCTTATCCTTCACACTGCTTACATGTAATGCTTCCACAACTACGCTAACGCCACTATTTTGTATAGCAGTGTGTGTCCCATTTAAGGGTTGAGAAGGTAAACTCATTCACGACATAGCCTATGAAGGAAATCGCAGCTTGAAGTGACGACAAATGTATGTGTTTTCCGAAGCATTTAACATCTCTTTTGTTATGTTTTTGTTGCAAGATTTCTAGATTTAGGTAGGTTTACAT
>JAULKM010116144.1:0-21889 GCA_032355605.1 Rubia tinctorum | reverse complement strand
TCTCCTTGTTTTTTCCCAAGGGCATTGAATCCAATGAAATACTTGGGTTCAATGCTTAGGGAGTAGTGATTTAGCTTGGGTTTTATATTTGTATCTATAGCTTGTTTTTTTGGGAGATTCTATAGATATACCTTTCCTATTATGCTTATGAATATTATGATGGCTAGTCAATTGAATGATTTTTATACTAAGATCGGCACATGCCATAGTCTACTTTCATGTGGTGCACTTATTGATGTCCCCGAGGGATTGAAACCTACAAGGGGTCTGGGACCGTGTGGGTTTGTGCATGTGGGTTTTTGAGTTAACGTTACGATGACCATACACTAGTCTTAGCTAGAAAATTGGCCCGAAGGGTTGCAGAAAGATATAGCATTAGTATCAAAGTAGGGTTAGCATAATTCACAATCTTAGAGTCAACGATAAGGTGTCTATCCCTTTGCCTCTGTAGGCCTATGGAGAAGCATTCGTTGTGGAGTACACGAGACATAGTAACACGGACAAGAATTTGACATGCACAATGGCAGGGCCATTGTTGCACTTCCCTAATTACGGAGGCGGTACCGATGGAAGAAAATGTGTGCACCTGTATGTGACAGATAGGGGGTAGTGTTGACCATCGACAACGCTACGTGGCATAAGAATTAGGATAGGTTTATATGTCTTGAATGTGATTGAATTTAGAATCAAAACATATTACCAGTCATGTTACACAAACATTCCCCAAGTGCTAGCGATTTATAGTTTTACTCTCTTGTGCTTTCCATGTTCGTATTTGTTAGATAAAACCCCCCAAAAACTTGTCTTGAAATATTAGTTATTCCTAACACGTGATCGGATTCACGACCCGGTAGCGCCTATGTGTAGTTACCGTTTAGATTCCTAGCATCTCCGTGGACGACCCGGTCTTGCCACTATCTACCCTCTAGGTATCTAAGTTATAGGAATGGGAGAAAATTACAAATATCTCTTATCTTTAATCCCTCTCCTTGGGTTAACAATTTGCCGTGTGATTTTAACGACCCCGAAGGGGGGCGAGTCAAATTTTGGCGCCGTTGTTGGGGATGCTAGTCTAAAGGTTTAATTGTTAACTTTCATAGCTTGTAAGTTGAGTAATTAGTGTTGTTTTTGTTTTTGTTTGCTCGAGTTGGTTTTTGCCGTATAGCCTTTGTGATAGTGATATGTGTAATTCTAATCATTTTTATAGTGTTTCTTTTTATTTGGGTATTGTTTAGTTCCTATTTTATGGTGCATACTCGTGCCACGAACCAATGAACACTACACTACCTAACGGAAAATGTCGGTAACCGAAGAAGAAGAAGGAGGAGGAGAGCCAGAGTAGGAGTTCTATAAAAAGTGGACCGTTATAGTTGAAGAGACGGTAGTTATGGATCCTAATTTGGAGAATCAACCCCAATGTATTTTCTTCCCACCTTTGCCACCGAATGTAACTTATGAGCTCAAGAGCAGCATGATCTAATGTTTACCAACGTTCCATGGGATGGCCAGTGAAGACCTGAACAAGCATTTGTTGAATTTTCACCTAGTGTACACCAATATGAAGCCGCTGGAAGTTTCATAAAAATATTACTAATTGAGATCATTTCCTCTCTCGCTGTGGGATGCTGCCAAGGATTGGATATATTATCTTCCGCCGGGGTTCATAGCGGAGGTTCCTTGAAAAGTACTTTTTGGCTTCCAAGTCTGCGGGTCTCAAGAAGCAGCATTCCAACATATCCAATATGGCAAACCAGTCCCTTTATGAGTGATGAGAGAGGTTTAAGATATTGTTGGCGAGTTGTCTTTACCATCCATTCAAAGAATGTGACTTGGTAACGAGGATATGAGGATGGTTAATGTTGCATGCAATGGCTCCATAGCAAACAAGCTTCTGAAGGATACCATGGCGTTGTTAGAAGAAATTGACAAGCCAATATGGCCCTACCGAGTGAAGACATTGGATGAGCCGGCTCAATATCCTAAATTGAAAGAGCAACTTTAAGTGCTTGCCTCAATGATGAAGGAATTTATGAAGAGGAGAGTCCATCAAGTCAAGGTTTGTGGCATATGTAGTTTTGATCATCCTACTGATACACGTCCACAAGTGGTGGAATATTTTGAAGAGGTAAAAGCATTGGACTTCATTGGGGGAAATAGGAAACAATTTTGTAGAAGGAAACAACAAGGGTTTTGAGGGATCCAAGGTGGAGATAGACAAGACCCCTATGCAAATACCCTCAATCCTTGATAGGAAATCACCCCAACTTCCGTTGGCATGGGGAGGAAACTCAAGGGTACAATTGAGATGGACAACCTCAATTTCAAACCTACCAGAGGAGAGAAAGGCCTTTCAACAACAATGCTACTTTATTCAAGTCAGACCGGGAAGAGATCTTGGAAAAGAAACAAGATGTGTTTGAGGTGCGGACAAGGAAAGAAATTGAGAATCTTGGCACTAGAGCATGTTTGAGTATAAAGAATCTAGAAGTCCAAGCTGGCCAACTCGCCACCTCAATGAGTCAACTTGAGGCTAAGGAATCCGCCAAGCTCCTTTCCCAACCCAAGATTAATCCAACAAATGTGAGTGCATTGAAGCTAAGGAGCAGGAAGGAGATGTATGAGGTCAAAGAGAAATTGTGCAAGAGGATGGTTTGATTATGGAAGGCAATAAGACTAACCTTGAAGAGCGAGAGATAGTTGTTGAAGAGGAGCCTCCTAAAGAGCTCCCCACCACCAAGTCAAAGGTGATCCCTCCACAACATTTTCTTAGTGTAATTAGGGGAAGGCCGTAGGTGGCAACCAATGAGGCACACATTCGCAAAACTTTTGAGAAGGTTGAGGTTAGCATACCAATTTTGTATTTTATTGAGAAAGTTCCCCCCTTCTGCTAAATTCTTGAAAAATGCATTTACTAAGAAGAGGAATAAACCAACTAGGAAGGAGAGCTAGAGTAGGGGTTCCATAAGAGCCGACCATTGTAGTTGAAAAGACTGTAGTTAGGGAGTTGATGACTCATAATTTGGAGGATCAACCCCCATGTATTTTCTTCAAAATTTTGCCACCGAATGTAACTTGTGAGCTCAAAAGTGGCATGATCTAATGATTGACAACTTTCCAGGGGATGGCCGGTGAAGACTTGAACATTCATTTGTCAAATTTTCACCTACTTTACACCAATATAAAGCCGCCAGAAGTTTCAGAAAAAGATTACTACTTGAGATCCTTTCCTTTCTCGATGCAGGATGCAGCTAAAGATTTGCTATATTATCTTCCTCCTGGGTGCATTACTTCTTGGATGGATATGAAACAGAGGTTCCTTGAAAATTACTTACGGCTTCCAAGTCCGCAGGTCTCAAGAAGCAGCATTCCAACATATCCCAAATGGAGAACGAGTCCCTTTATGATTATTGAGAGAGGTTTAAGATATTGGTGGCGAGTTGTCCTTACTATCCATTCAAAGAATGTGACTTGGTGTATTACTTCTCTGAAGGTCTTTGAAATAAGGACATGAGGATGGTTAATGTTGCATGCAATGGTTCCATAGCCAACAATATTCTGAGGGATACAATGGCATTGTTCGAAGAAATGGACAAGGAAATTTGGCATTAGATTCTGGGTGATGACATTGGATGAGCTGGCTCAATATCCCAAATTGGAAGAGCAAGTTTAAACATTTGCCTCGATGATGAAGGAATTTATGAAGGGGGGAGTCTATCAAGTCAAGGTTTGTAACATATGTAGTTTTTATCATCCTACTGATACATGTCCACAAGTAGTGGAAGATTTTAAAGAGGTGAAAGCGTTGGACTTCATTGGTGGAAATAGGCAACAATTTTCTAGAGGGCAACAACAAGGATTTTGAGGGATCCAAGGTGGAGATAGACAAGACCCATATGCAAATACCTTCAATCCTTGATACGGGGATCACCCCAACTTCCGTTGGAATGGGGAGAAAACTCAAGGGTACAATCAAGGTGGACAATCCCAATCTCAAACCTACCTGAGGGGAGAAGAGCCTTCCAACAAATATGCTACTTTATTCAAGTCAGACCCGGAGGTGATCTTGGCAAAGAAACAAGATGTGTTCGCGGAGCGGAGAATGAGAGAAATTGAGGATCAATGCACTAGAGAATTTTTGAATATCAAGAATCTAGAAGTACAAGTCGGCCCACTCGCCACCTCAATGAGTCAACTTGAGGCTAGGGAATCCATCAAAATCCCTTCCCAACCCAAGATTAATTTAATAAATGTGAGTGCATTAAAGCTAAGGAGCGAGAAGGAGATACGTGAGGCCGAAAGAGAAATTGTGCAAGAGGGTGGTTTTATTATGGAAGATGACAAGACTAACTTTGAAGAGCGAGAGATAGTTGTTAAATAGGATCCTCCCAAAGATCTCCCCACCACCGAGTCAAGGGTGATCCCTCTACCACATATTCTTAGTGTAATTAGGGGAATGCCGAAGGGGGAAAGCAATGAGGCACACATTCAAAAAAAAAATTAAATGGTTGAGGTTAGCATTCCTATTTTTGATTTTATTGAGCAAATTCCATCTTCTGCTAAATTATTGAAAATGGATGTACTAAGAAGAGGAATAAACCAACTAGGAAGGAGAGCTATATTATGGGTTCCATAAGAGCCGAGCGTTGTAGTTGAAGAGACTGTAGTTATGGCGGAGGTAAATTGCACCCTTAGGGAGTCGATGGTTCCTAATTTGGAGAATTAACCCCCTATGTATTGTCTTCCCACCTTTGCCACCAAATGTAACTTGTAAGCTCAGGAGCGACATGATCTAATGTTTTCCAACTTTCCATAGGATGGCCGGTGAAGAACTGAACAAGCATTTGTCAAATTTTCACCTAGTGTACATGAAGCTGCCAGAAGTTTCAGAAAAAGACTACTACTTGAGATCCTTTCCTCTCTCACTTCGGGATGCAGCCAAGGATTAGCTATATTATCTTTCGCACGGGTGCATCACTTCTTGGTTGGATCTGAAGCGGAGGTTCCTTAAAAAGTACTTTCCGGCTTCCAATTCTGCAAGTCCCAAGAAGCAGCATTCCAACATATCCCAAATGGCAAACTAGTCCCTTTATGAGTATTGAGAGAGGTTTAAGATATTTTTGGCTAGTTTTCCTTACCATCCATTCAAAGAATGTGACCTAGTGTATTACTTCTATGAAGGTCTTTCATAAAAGGACATGAGGATGATTAATGTTGCATGCAATGGCTCCATAGACAACAATATTCTGAGGGATACAATGGTTTTGTTCGAAGAAATGGATAAGGAAATTTGGAACTAGATACCGAGTGAAGACATTATATGAACCGACTTAATATTTCAAATTGGCAGAGCAAGTTTAAGCAGTTGCCTCTATGATGAAGAAATTTATGAAGGAGAGAGTCCATCAAGTCAAGGTTTTTGGCATATGTAGTTTTGATCGTCCAACTGGCACATATCCACAAATGGTGGAAGATTTTGAAGAGGTAAAAGCGTTGGACTTCGTTGGTGGAAATAGGCAACAATTTTCTAGAGGGAAACAAAAAGGGTTTTGAGGGATCCAAGGTGGAGATAGACAAGACCCCCATGCAAATACCTTAATTCCTTGATACGGAAATCACCCCAACTTCCGTTGGCATGGGGAGGAAACTCAAGGATACAATCAAGGTGTAACCTCAATCCCAAACCTACTTGAGGGGAGACGAGCCTTCCAACAACAATGTTGCTTTATTCAAGTCAGGCCGGGAGGAGATCTTGGTAAAGAAACAAGATGTGTTCACGGAGCGGACAAGGAGAAATTTTGAGGATCATGGCACTAGGGCATTTTTGAGAATCAATAATCTAGAAGTCCAGGTCGGCCAACTCGCCACCTCAATGAGTCAACTTGAGGCTAGGGAATCCGTCAAGCTCAATTCCCAACCCAAGATTAATCAGAGAAATGTGAGTGCATTGAAGCTAAGGAGGAGGAAGGAGGTGCATGAGGCCGAAAGAAAAATTGTGCAAGAGGATGGTTTGATTATAGAAGGCGACAAGACTAACTTTGAAGAGCAAGAGACTGTTGTTGAAGAGGAGCCTTCCAAAGAGCTCCCCAGCACCGAGTCAAGGGTGATCCCTCAACAGCCTTTTCTTAGTGTACTAAGGGGAAGGCTGAAGGTGGCAACCAATGAGGCACACATTCGCAAAAATTTTGAGAAGGTTGAGGTTAGCATTTTAATTTTTGATTTTATTGAGAAAGTTCCCTCTTCTGCTAAATTCTTGAAAAATGCATGTACTAAGAATAAGAATAAACCAACTTGGAAGGTAGGAGAATTGAAGATAGGGGGAGTGGCTACTCTAAATCATAGGAACTTTCCTAAGAAATGTGGTGACCATGGGATGTTTTCAATTCCTATCTCCTCAGGTGGAAAATTTGTAAAACATTCTATGATCGATTTTGGAACATCTATTAATTTGATCCCTTCTAGCCTTTATGAAAACCTAGACATAGATGAGCTTAAGAAAACTAGGGTTATTTTCCAATTAACAGATCACTCCTAAGCTATCTTTCGAGGTTAAGTTAAGGATTTAAGGGTTAGAGTAGGCAATTTAGTGTTTCCGACAGACTTCTATGTCCTTGACGTAGTGCACAATGGTTGTGCGCCCCCAATTTTATTGGGAGAACTTTTCTAAAAACTTAAAGGAATAAGATAGATGTTCATTTATGGACACTAACACTAGAGGATAATATTGATAAGGTGGGATTTGAAATCTATAAGTTTAAGCATGATTCACCTATTCCCTCTCTTATGTACAATGACATAACTGTGCGTGATGATCTTGTTCAATTTGATAACCCTTGCAGGACTAATGAGAATGAATGCCTAAATGAGTTCCTTGATGATAATGAGATTGATGAACAAAATCATAATTTGAGCTTCAATTGTTACAATTCACCTATTCCCTCTCTTTTTTCCTCTGATTTGATGATATCTATTCTATGCATTACTTTAGTGATGACATGTCTATCATGGATTGTTTTTCTATGTTCATTAACATGCAGCAGTTAGTGTAGAGTGGTGAGAACGTAAAAACTCCTCGACTACCTCCTAAACCTGAGAAAATAGCTAGGGATTCGACATTGGCTAAGTATGGACATACATTATCTATGGAGAATAAAGCGCGTTAAGGTAAGGATGACACTTTGTGGATATCTCTCCACAAGGATGTCATCGTGGGTGGAGGTTTTGATTGTAACTCTGGAGACCCAACGGTAGGTTCTTTTTAATTGAAATACATGAAAATAAAGTTGTGAGGACACCAATAAACATATGGTGTTTTTTCTTGCTTTGCTTTGATGTTTTTCGGTAGTCATATTTTTCATGTTTTTTGTGTGTGACAAAGGATCTTGGTGTGAAACTCTTGTTGATTGTTAAATCTAAGCACAAGTCTCATGTTTTGTAGTTGGAAGGAAATATGACTTGTTGGGCGAAATGGTTTTCGAAAAAGGGAAGCACTAGGGAAGCACAATTGTGTCGCTACACGAGGCTATCATGTGGCAAGTTCGTACCACTACCTCGTGCCAGACTGATGATGGAACAAAAATGCATATTTTCAAGATTTCAAATTTCTTGCCAAAATATGCATTTTTGGCCCATTAATTTAGCATATCTTTTAATCCCTAAGATTTTTTATTTCAATAGTACTATACTAAACATCACCACCTCCCTTAGGCATTAATTTAGTGGTAATTTGTTTCCCTAAACTTTCTATTTTTACCTAAGTCATCCCTATCTCCTTTATACCTCCCTCCTAAACAACCCTCTTTTAGAGGAACATTGATTTACTGAAATGAAAAGTTCATAGTACATTCCCCTATCCATAGGAATCATTTAATCCATTCAAGGCCCTAAAAAATACTCAGTGTCACTTCACTTTGGAGAAACTCAAAAATTTTGAGCATTTTCTCTTCTTTTTTTCATTTTTTGCTTATTCTTGCGTGGATTTTTCAGCTCTTAGCTTCAAAATCCGAGTAATCATTTGAACCTTGTGTTTTCTTGCTTTCTTTAGCATGATTGTATTGTGATGGGATGCATGATTTTTGAAAATTTTGAGGTGTTTTGGGAGAGTATGTGGGTTGTATGAATAATCTTGTATTGAACTAAGTGTAGGGGAAGTACATGGTTCTTGTGCTTTGATGATATGATTTTTCATGTTATGGTTGTTTAGGAGGAATCATTCTTGATTGAGTGATATTTTTGATGAGGTGATAGGATTTACCATAAGTGGGTTGTTTAGGAAGAATGATTCTTGATTGAATAGCCTTTATGTTAAAAAAAAATATGGTTTGGAATGTGTTGGCTATTTAGAAAGAGTGTTCGCCTTGAGTCATAATTGATGCATATCTTTGTCCAGCCTACTCCTCCTTTTCCAGACTACTCCTTCTTTTCCAGACTGCTCCTTTTTCCGGCCTACTCCGGAAAAAGGAACAATTTTTTGGGGTAAAAAGGGGAAGAAGTCAGCTAAGGTTGAGAGACAAGGCCGACGAATTCCCTTCATCCTAAACCCGCCTTTGTTGTTGAGGAGTTTATGGGGTTGGCCAAAATTTCTGAGAGTGCAGGCCAGAGGTGGGGATATCTAAACAGCCCAAAGAGGATTATTTTGGCGAAGAAATTTGCATGCAAGGAGACTTTGAAAGCTCTAGGTTTACTTAATCCTGTCACTTTTTTGCTAAGTCGAATAGGCCTAGAGGGTTCTTAGATATGCATTCCAAGACTTACATAAGGTGGACTTTGGTTTTGGCAACATTGGAGCAAACAATAGACAATGATGGGAGGAGGATCATCCATTTCAACTTGGATGACAAGGAGTACATGATGACACATTGGGAGATCGCCTGAGCCTTTGGGTGGAAATATGGGAAGGAAGTTCCAAGGACACACTGGCAATGCCTTCTATTCTCATTGAGCAATTTTTGGAGAATTCCTATGGGCACGGAGAGGAGACACTTGTGTAAGAGTACCACAATAGTTGACCTTGTTTTTCCCTACGTCCAACGGATCTTATCCATTGGAGTGTTTTGCCACGGAGAGATCTCACAATGCCCCAGCTGGGACGTCCAAATCCTTTGGGTGACCCCGGACAAGAATTTCTACCCCAATTAGGTGAGGGGCCTTTGTGGAAGAATGATTGGTCGTGGGAAAGAATAAGGGTTGAAAGATATCGATGGGTAGAATGGTCAGAATTTTATCCCAACACCGGGACATCCGGTTATCTCTCCTTTTGCCGTAGCAAACCTAGGTCATTCAGGGACAAAATACACCATGGAAAAGATAGCACGGGCTTCAATTATTTCTACCACCACCTTGGAGAATTAGTTTATTTGGATGTACAGTGGCGCTTCAGTTCACAGCTTCATGGTTCTTCCACAACCGGAGCGCACCGCCATCAACCAAGACACTTTATTGGAGTATTTGTTTCTAACACCCGATCTGCTGTTTGAGAAAAAATTCTACAAGATCTTATCAAGACCGGACATGGTAATTGATGCAGAGAATGGTGAGATTCCATCAAGGGCACCACCTAGCCGTAGTCACCTACTCGCAGACCTCCTCAACCAATTGCGTATTTTGGGGAAGAACTCGTGAGTTCTACCAAATAGTACAAGAGGTTGGTCATGCGGCAGGAGGAATGAATTTTCAAATGGAAGAGTTTGGAGTCAGGCTTGACACGATGGACAACAACATGAGAGAATGAGATAACATGTAGCCAGATTGGAGTCTATTGAACGGGAAGTGAAGGAGGAATTTTCCATTGTTAACGGGAGAGCGGACGTACAAGAGGAGGCCATGGAAAAATTGATTGAGAGGATGCATGCCTCAAATATTGAAGGTTTTCATAATCTCGTTCTCTATGAGAGGCAAGAATTGAGGCAAGAAGAGAGGAGAATGAGACATGAGGCGAGACACTTAAGAGATGGCCCTTCGGGATCCCAAGAGTAAGTGCCACTACTTTTCCCTTTCTCACTTATGATTTCTACCTTTTAATAACATCGGGGACAATGCATGGTTCAAGTGTGCGGAAGGGAGTAGTTAGACACTTAGGAATTTTTATCGAGATTCCTTTGTGTTTTTCTGGTGTCATTTTTGTTTGGGATGTGTTGGATAAACTTTGGTGGTGTGTTTTTGTTCTTTAGGGTGTTATTATTGTTTGGAGATGTTTTGGAAAACTTTGGTGGTGTTGGTAATTTTTTTGTTTTTATCATCTCAATGTAGTATGTAGCCTACATTTGGGGCATTTTGTACTACAAAAATTATTGAAATATTGAAAAAATGAAAAGAATATACCCGACTAAGTCGAAAATCCAAAAGGGAGATTCAGACAAAAAAGGAAAAGCCCAGCTAGGTTGAAAAACCTAGGAAAATATGAGAGGCCATGGTGTGTATAAAAGTGATAAGTGAGCTCAACATGTGTGAATGCTAGGATGAAAACCCGAAAGGGCTTCTAGGCAAAATGAGAGAAACTGAGAGAAAACAAAAACATTAATTGAACATCTCTTGAATTGTTATTGGTGGTTTTTTCGGTTGAGTAAGTTGGCTTCATATTTATCACATACACCTTGCCTTTTATGGGTTTGATTCTGGTGGACATGTTACTTTAGCTTCTTTGGGGAGAGTGAGAGTTGTGAGATTCTTACATCTTTGGGGGAACTAGGGAACTTATCCTTGCATGCTACTTTCCTCTTGGATCTTTGGTCATTTTTGTTTACTCGAGGATAAGTAAAGGTTTAAGTGTGGAGGAATTTATCTGCACCTAACTACATGCACTAACCAATGCATTTGACACATTTTTTATTATGTTTTGTTTGGTAGATTACTATTTTTAGTTAGGTTTACATTACCAAGGGTTTAGATGACCGTTGTTGGTTTTTTTATCTAAATCCCGAGTTTTGTAGATTTAATTGGATCTAATGGACACATTGTCCTCACGAGCACCTAGATCTTCTTTTTTGAGCTTACTAGTAGGTTGATCATGAGCACTTTGGCATAATTTTATGGAAGGCCATCCGCAAGGGTAGTAGTAGATATTAGAAGGCCATTCGTAAGTATGGTGGTAGACATAAGGAAAATGATCAAAATGCAGTAGTAAATGGAATCAAGCCTGAAAAATAAGGGAGTAGAAGTTAAAATCTTCAACACTTAGCAAGGCTATGCCTGCTAACACAGACCGTGCCAGCTAACACGGCCATGTCGGGGACCCTCAGTACGGGTCGTTCCAGGCACCCTCGACATGGGTTGTGCCAGCCAGTGCGTCCATACCACAGACCTTCAGCACAATCTGTTTGCTCCAACCCAACCAGTGCCAGCCAAAAACTCTCTGCGGTTAAGTATTAACACAAGACGTGCTCTTTTACACGGTCCGTGTTGTTTCATTTCCAACATTTGAAGACCAGCCCACGGGGTAAGAAAATTGACACGAATGCACCATCATTTTTCTCAAAAATTGACTCCCAGCAAACTGCCACAAGGATTTACACGGCCCAACCCATTCATAAGAGAAAATCATGCATCCAACGAATGACCTGTGAAGATTTAGATGGCACACGTCATTCAACTGATCAAGAAAGTACTCCCAGCCAACGGCCTATGCCGAACGATGCGACTGCATGTTCAGAATGGCTGATAATCCCCAACCAGCGGCCTATTCCATACGATATGGTTCGTGCCAGACCCAGCCAGCACGGCAGTGCCAAACATCACTACCCATGCAAATTTTGGTTGCTAGGGTTTTTAGCCTCATTTTGGGCCCTTTACAATGCCCAATTCCCTACTATTATACACATGAGATAATGTCTTCTCAGGTTTAAGTTTGGTTCATTTTATTTACAATTCCCAATTCCCTTCTCTATGATTTCTTTTCTACTTATGTTTTCCCAAGGGCATTGAATCCAATGAAATACTTGGGTTTAATGCTTAGGGAGTAGTGATTTAGCTTGAGGTTTTTGTTTGTATCCATGACTTGGTATTTGTTTTGGTAGATTCTATATATCTACCTTTCCTATTATGTATATAAATATTATGTTGGCTTGTTCCTTACATTTTTGTAAATTGCATGATTGTTACAGTATGATCTGCACTCACCATACTCCGCTTTCATGTTGGCGCATTTATTGATGTCCCCGGGGGAGTGAAACCTAGATGTAATAAGGTAGCGGGGTTTGGGACCATATGATTGTGTGCATGTGGATCACCAAGCTATCGTTACGATTACCGTACACTAGTCTTTGTTGGCAAATTGGTTTGAATGGTTATAGATAGAGATAGCGTTAGTAAAAAACTAGGGTTAGTGTAATTTGCAGCATTAGATTAAATGATAAGGTGCATATCCCTTTACTTCTGTAGGCCCGGGGGAAGGATTCGTAGTGGAGTACCCGAGACGTAATAGCGTGGGGAAGAATCAAACCTGGACAATGGAAGGGCAATTGTTGTACTTCCCTAATTACAAAGGTTGTGCTGATGGAAGAAAACATGTGCACCCTTATATGATAAATAGAGGGTAGTCTTGACCATCGACCACACTCATGGCATAAGCATTAGTACAAGCTTATATGTCTTGAATGTGATTGAATCTAGGATCAAAACATATTACCGGTCATTTTACACAGATTTTCCCCAAGTGCTAGTGATTTGTAGTTTTACTCTCTCGTTCTTTTGCATGTTCGTAGTTGTTATATAAAACCCCCCAAAAATCTGTCTTGCAATATTATCTATTCCTAACACATGATCGAATTGATAACCCGGTCGTGGCTGTGTATAGTTAACTTTTAGATTCCTAGCTTCTCTGTGGACGATCCCGGTCTTGCCACTATCTACCCTCTTGGTAGCTTAGTAATTGGAATGGGAGCAACATTACAAATATCTATTATCTTTGATCCCTCTCCTCAGGTTAATTGATTGCCTGGTGATTTTAACGACCGAGGGAATATTTTAACACTGGCTCATTTCTCTTTTGGAAAATTTGAGATTGTTTTCATCCACTCAATTTATTTTTTAAACTTTCAATGCATTCAACATTTTCTAAATACAAGTGCCAAAAGTAAGTGAGTCAGTGTTAGTGAACCAGAGGGAGTATTTGACTTCTCTTTCCTTCACAGCTTAAATTATACACTTGATTTTTAAACACTATTCTCTATCAATAGAATTTTCCGTAACAAGTAATTTCTAAATATCAACTATTTATTTTCCGTTACTATACGTAGATATACATATTAGCGGTCAAACATATTTCTTGAACAACGTGATAGTGATTGATATGCATTTTAAACCTAGGACAGAGGCAGTGCTACTTTTGAGCACTCTTTTTTTTAACAAAGAGTAAAGTGAGTGGTGAAAATTTCAATGAAAATATAAAAAGTAAGTAGAGCGAAGGAAAAAATAAATCTAAAATTTGTTCAAAAGGGAAAGATCCAATATTAAAAAATCATCTCAAAGAGAAAAGTGACTCATTGATAGAAGACTTGAGAAAGTTGTTGATGAGACGTCAAGTGCATATATTTCTTGAAGCATTTGAAATCTCATTTCCATGTTTTTGTGGGTAGATTTCTAGGTTTATGTAGGTTTAAATCATAAGGGGTTTAGATGACCATTTTTTATTTTCTTATCCAAATCCTTCAATTTGTAACATATTTTGAGTCTATTGATTTTTTGTCCTTACAAGCGTCTAGATCTTATTTTTTGAGTTTAATTGTAGATTGCTCGTAAGCACTTCGAAGTAGGATTAATGACGGCCAATTGAAAAATTGGTATAAGATTGAAGGTCAGGAGTTAAAACGTGGTAAATTGTAGAAGGGTTGAAGAAAGAACAAAGTCTTAGAAGTCTCAAAGAAATGACACGGCATGTATAAATTGGCACGACTCTTGTCAAGAGACCGTGCCACAAGAGATGAGGCCCAATATGGGTCGTACAAACCTAGATAGCCTGTGCACGAATAACAGGTGGAAATTCCAAGTCTAGACGATGGGGCGTGCAAAAATGAACATCTCGTGCACTCAGAAGACCGAAGTGAAGATCCCAGGCAATGGATCGTGCGAAACTGCACAGTCTGTCAGCTCAGACTGTGATTCTCAAGGACCCAGACGACGGTATGTGCCAGCGTAGCACTAGAATTTCCAAACATTGATTTCTCAGGCCTATTTACCCCTACACTATATACACTGCCTTTAGTCTCCTAGGGTTTAAAAAGTATAAACATAGTTTTAGTTAGTTTAGTTTGATAGAAAGAGGAGTCTAGAAACTCTCTCTAGGGTTTTCTATCTTCTCTCTTCATTTACTCTTAGATCCATGTCATTATTCCTATGATTGCTGCTGATTTAATGCTAGTGGAGTAGTTTTATTTCTTGGGATAGTATTTGTGTTCATGACTTGACTTGGATTTGTGAGATTCTTGCATCTCCTAATTTTCTATATGATTATTTTGTATGATTTTTGTATTATATTTTTGTATTATTTATTCCATGACATGTTTCATGATGCACATACGATTTCATTCATTGTATAATATCATGTTAGGCTTAAATGCTAATTCGGGAGTGTTAGGTTATTGTTATTGTAGTCTTGTGATTACTGGGGAGATGAGTGCATTAAATATATTTTGTGAGTGTTGAGGCGAAGTGTTAGAATTCATTCTAATTGTCTAGTCGTGTGAGGAATTGCATGTTAGGAGCAGTGGACCGGGGGTCGCTATTGGGTTACTCAGATAATTGAGCCTTCATAGTTGTTAGCGACTAGGGTCATGTCGACCCTAGATTATTCACAAAGAACTGATTCCTTTTTTCTCTCTAGGCCTAGGGTCGGTGTCCGTACTAGAGAGCCTGGTTATGTAATAGGCTTACTCATACGGTTGCGTCCTACGCAAGGATCAAGTCTTTTAAGCGGGGGCTCGTTAGCACCAGGAGTGAGATTACGGGGGTGAAATATGGAGTCAGTGGATTGGAGCGCATCCCTAGTTACAGAGGAGGTGAAATGGTTTAACGGGAGACGAACCACTGTGTGACAGATAGTGAGAATTCCCGGTCATCTTCACATTATGTGGCGTGACATGAAGTTAGGTTAATAAGTTCTTATGTGATTAGAATCTAGAATAAAATCCATATGTCGGTCATGTTATACAAATACCCTAAAGATGAGTTAATTGATAGTTTACTTCGCCTTATTCGTATGCTCTTAGTTGTTAGTTACACAAACCCCCCTCCCTCCTTGTTTGTTAGTACTAGTTATTCCTGACGCATGATTGGGGTAACGCCCTATTGTGAGCTGTGTTTGGCTAACTCTTACATATTGTATCTGTGTGGACGGCACATGGACTTACTACTATCTACAATAGCGTGGTTAGGAGTGAGTACATGAGCAAACTTATAAATTTTATGTTTGACCTTACTCAGCATCCCGCGGGTTAACCCCTTTAATTAGAACGATCTCGCGGGTTGCGGGTTAGTATTATTCAATGAGAATCGATAATCAATAAACTTTTGTGTTTTCTTTATATAAAAATATATTTTCTTAAACTACTCCCCCATTCTAACCAAATGTTGCTACTTTCTATTTTCATCAGTTCCAATCAAAAATTCTTATTTTGACTATTTTCTTATTTGAATTCAAATTTGTAGTCATCTCATTCAGATCCGCCACTTCTCCTACCACATCAGTATGCATAAATGCTCGTGGGAAAAGGTAATAGGAACCTTTGGTTGGAACGGATGTAGAATGAAAGATGATACATAAAATTAGCTAACGAAAATATTAGAATTAAAATGTAAGGAATAATAAAATTATCTTATGAAATATTATAATTAAGAGTCCGTCTCTTGAAAGACGGTCTTTCCATAAGTTATGGAAAGACCAATGTTTAAAATGTAAATTTAAAAAAATCAAAATGCGATTTTCGGGTTGTATTAATTGGGTCATAAACCTATCACTCTTTAATATTGCATAATAAAATTTTAATATTGCAACTAAAACCTCTTACCTTTCTATAATTTCAATTTAACTCCGTCTTTCCATATGCATATGGAAAACGAATTTTCCAAGAATTTGCCTAGAATTAAATTGTAAGAGTACATCGTTTGTCATCTTACGAAAAAGTCAAGTGCAAATTATAGATAAGAAAATAATAAAATAAGAGGTTTCAAATTTTGGTGGTCAAAACCTAATGATCCTTTTGCTCGATTTCTTTTTAAAAGACTCGGGCCGAATGGCAATATATGAGAATAAAAAAAGAAAACTCCTGTCATCCCATTGTCTTCTCTAGGAAACACATATTGCTTCAACGGTGAAGTCATTGGAGATCTCATTACCCTGATCGCCACAATAGAGTTGCATGGAATCAGTATTTTCCCAGAGATTTTTTGAATTCTTCCTGGTCACATCTATAGACGTGACAATGAGGTGGAGAACTCGCCAAATTCTTGTGCTTGCTTGATGAAAACCCGTTGCCTCGAAGATACATTGCCAGATTAAACTAGAAAAATGAGAGATCTGATTGCTGTACTAACGCCAAGGGCTGAGAGTTCTCGGAGAACCAGGATACCATCACCTGTTGAGATTGACAACGAAGGGTTCAATTGAGTGAAGTCGGCCGACATATTGCTCAAATCTAGATCGAATTCTGGATTTCAGTTTTGATGTGGTTGGTTCCTTCTATATAGTAGTGATGATCATAAATTAGCGTTCACTGGTGTTTCTCTCCTTGGATCCTGCAATCAAAGCCCAAAATTGGCTTTGTGGTAAATTTTTTATGTTTTAGTACTTTTTGCTCCCTAGGATATAATTTTGGAATTTTGTGACTTATCTTGCTCTCTCAATTTTTCCTCTATTCATTGGTTTCTCGAGTTACAGCCACAAGGACGGCGTTTGATAAGTGATATGTGGTGCCATCACAGTGGCTGCACTAGACTCTCCCGGATATGTAGAATAGCCACGATCTCCTGGTCATATAGCCATAACCTGCGTATTTTTCATTGTGAGCTGACTGTTTGCTTATCATTAGTTTCACTAGGTCCCTTGGGCTGTTATGTGTGATGTGGGCCTGTCCTTGGGGCCCTCTACATACCATAATCCTTCAAGGGGCGAGTGCGGATATGTTATGTTTATGTGCAAAAGGCAAGAGATCATGGAGAATGAGTTTGCCATATATTCTTAACTTGTGTGATCGATCATCTTGTAGTATTATCCATGGTGGTTATCTTTGAGACTTCATAGGTTGACAAAAAAAATTGTGCGACTCTGATCTCTCGAAGTTCAATATGTGACAACTCTGATCCTCGGTATACTACCGTCCTATATGGAATGCAAACCATATGGTCTTTAGGGGTTTGACGAAATATTTGAAATTCAAAATTCTTGATTTTTGACCACAATGTATTCATTATGTACTAGTCCATTGATGGGTGAGAAACTGAAAAGGCTGCACGTAAGCGGCATGCTCATTGTTTGGGCCTCTTTCTTCCAACCATGTTTCTTAATTGTTACACCGAAACCTTTAGGCATATTTTCAAAGTTGACATTGCTCTATTTATATAAATAACCTTTACACTCTTTGTTATTTTTTATACCAATTAATATGGGATTTTCCAAATATCATGTCGTACTTCATCTAGCCGGAGGGCCTTCTAGCCTACCGGCCTATGATTTTGAGAAATCCTAAAAACTTTGGTCGTCTATATTCCTTCCCCAAGTGAGTTTTCACAATAAGGAAGTCAGGTAACCCAAGCCTCTCAGCAAAGGGATGGGCAATCTGTCATCTCTTAATAGTGAGATAACCTCAATTAGTAGTTTGATTACTAATTCCCAAACCGATAGGTTGAGATGTATTTATTCTTGCATGAGTCAAAAGAAATTTAGATCTCCTCTACCTACGGAGAATGTTCGTTATCCTCCTGGTGGGTTTAGGAATGTGTATGAGCATCACCTGAAGGATGGTCTGTCCCTTCCAATTCCCAGCTATGTAATTTAGGTTTTAAGTAGATATAAGTTAATCCTATGCCAACTGAATCCGAAGAGGATGGTTGTAATAGTAGGTTTTAAGAGATTTTATGATAGGGCTAATGTTGCTTTTGATGTCGAACTGTTTCATCAATTCTATCAACTCCGTAGGCTGAAGAAGTTTTTAGACAAGTTTATTTTTTATCCATTCGTTTCCACGATGGAGCTCGTGACTCTAGCTTCCCAGTAATTGTGTAGTATGGAAAGAGAGAAAAGTTTCTTTGTAAAGGTTGATGGTCGTCATGATGGGCAATCTCCAGAGTGTAACCATCACATGACATTAGATATAAGGCCTCTGGGAGTGTGTAGGGTATACCCGGGTATTGAGGTTGCGAATAGGTTAATGGCTTGTAAAGTTGATGTATCATTCTTGATGAATTCTGAAGGTCTCTATATTCCATCTTGTTTGTATCTATAAATAATATATTTGGTTTTGAACTTTCGAATGTAAATTTAGAATATTATATTCTAGGGTAAAATACAAAACTAACCCCATTATTATTATTAAAGTGCTTAGCTAACCATGTATCTGAAAGTGCGATTCTAACTCTAAGTTTTTTTTAGAAAATGTGGCGGTATAACCTTTTCGCACTATTCAGGCGTTGACTTGGAATTTTCCGGCATTGGTCAAACCTAAAAAGGCTAAAATACCCCAGGTCTTTAAACTAAAAATGTAATGACAAAAATACCCTTAGATTTTTCTTCTTCATCTCTGAGGCCTCCACTACTCCGCCATCTCTGTCATCATTGCTCTGTCATCGGGCCACTTCTGCCCATCACCGCTGTCACCACCGCGGTGGTGGTGGCCGAAATCTTGAGTTTTGCTACATCATCGCTTCACCACCCCACCACGTCCGCCCAACACCACCTCCACCCGCCCAGACCCACCTCCGTGGAATTTCCATATCTACCATTTCCTCTCTAAATCCTAGCATCCCAACACCACCACCATCTCCCAAACCCTCGCTGGGAAAAATTCTCTTCTTCTTCTTTCTTTCAGTCAATCAAGACCAAAATTCCACCTTCTCCAACTTAATCTACCCCCCTCCGCCCAGAATTCAATCTTCTCCACCTAATTCCCTTTTCACATTATCGTCACCCATTTCTCAACCTCCCTTACTACTCTCACCCCCTTTCTACCCATCTTAAAATTTTAGCATGCGGTCGTGATTGAATCTTCAGAGGTCTCAACCATGTTATATCTCCAGAGGTCTGAACCCTGTCCTATCTCCAGAGGTTATATTTATTTATTTTTTAAAAATTTTATATCAGAGGTATAATGGTAATTTTACTAAATTTCACCCAATATCAAGTTTGTAGGGTTAGATTTGCACTTTCGATCAAATAATAGGGTTAAATTTTCACTTTCGATCAAATAATAGGGTTAAAATTACACTTTCAGATTTTACAGGGTTAGATTGACACTTTCAAACAAAACATAGGGTCATTTTAGCAATTAACTCTATATTCTAACTAGGGTGTAAATTTGGCTGCAGTTGACAGGCACACCAGTGTCGTAATTAGTGAACAGAATCAAAGATTGAGATTTATGGTATTGCTACCCTTTTACTACTAACTACTAAAGATTAGATAGAGGTAATGTGGGGTCATCCACATCGAAAAAATGTTTAAGAGATAGTTTACGTAGAAAATAACATACAATTGTCACCAAGTGTGCGCTCATACAAGGGGTGGGGTAGGGGGATATGGGGTTGTTTGAGTGCATATCTAACTACAGGTATAAGAATGATATAAAGATAAATAATATGATTTTTTTTAATGAGAATAAATATAATGATAGGGAGACTTGGAGGCACTTATTTCATACATTTAGAAACTCAACTTGATCCTCGATACATATTCACATTATACAAGTATGTCCTAATCTAATGCTAGGTTACACATTGTGGAGATCTTGAATCATCGGGATTCACCACTAAACTGTCAGTTTAGTGGCTAAATATCCTCGACATGTCTTAACTATCGCCGCTTTAGCTAAAGGTAAATTAAACCCGGAAGTAGCATGATTGATGTACGCCATATAGCATGCATTAGAGAAAAATTTAACACATTTATTATCATCTTTTGTTTGTTTGATTGCTAGTTTTAATTAGGCTTGAATGACAAAGGGTTCAGGCAACCGTTATTGGTTTTCTTGTCTGAATCCTGCGTTTTGTAGACTTAATTAAAACTAATAGATGTTTTGTATTCACGGGCACCTAGATCTTCCCTTTTGATCTCATCATTAGGTGGCTTGTGATTACTTCTTTTTTATTATCTTTTGTAGAAAGCCACGAACCTTAAGTCGTGGTAGTAGATTTGAAGGTCATTCGCAAGGTTGGTAATAGACTTGAATGCCACGAACCTTAACTCATGGAAGTACATAGAATGGGTACCAAATGAGGAAGATTTGTAGTTCACAAAGGCCAAGTCCAAAGCGGAAGAATTGTTGTCCGGGAGTTGCATTAATTTCGAGGAAATATCCGAGAAGAAGCAGCAGTTAAGGATTGCACCATTGGATTTATCTTCTCAAATGTTTTGAAATATACTACTAGAAATCTTAAATAGTACTAACGGTTTATCTATTGCAGAGCAAAAAATATTGGCAACTGAACCAGCAGCGCGCGGCACGGACCGCACTTGCTTGGCATGAACCAAAGGCTAGCGCAGCCCATTTCAGCCGGCACGACCATGCTGGGAAGGTTTGTCACAGCCCGTATCAACTTCCATAGGCCATGTTAGATTATGGTACTGGGGTTACCCCACTTTGGTTGGTCGTGCCACTCAAAGTCATTTTCCACTCCAAAATCGGGTAAGTATAGGAGCGGAACGTTCCATTTTACACATCCCACGTTATTTCAAATTCCAAGGCTAGCCCACGGGGTGTGAAGAATGACGAGGGGCACACTGAGATACTAAGAAAAAGGAGCATCCAGCTAACGGGGTGCGCTAAATATTCCGTGGCGCGATTAGAAGGAGCAAAAAGAGGACCCGGAAGACAGCTCATGCTTGATGACATGGGAAGCACCAACATGAAGGGAAATGGCTCATGCCACAGCCCTTGGGATGCGCCAACATGATCGGCACGGTCCGTTCTAGGCTTATCGTCCTGCGCTAGCCCGGTCTACACGGTCCGTGCTAGGCTCGGCGTTCCTCGATGGTTGGAATTGCACGGCCTATGGCATGAACCACCGCCCATGCCAATTGCGGATGCTAATTTTGGGCCTATTTTTGGCCAATGTCACTACCACCATATATATAGGCCAATGCTAATTAAGGTTTATGTAAAGCTTCATTTTTAGATCTGAAGAGTAGCCTGGAGAGAGAAAACTCTCCTCCGGTTCTCAAGTTATCTTTCTTTTCATATTTTAATTTCCTCTTGCCCAAATGGCATTGAATCCAATGAAATACTTGGATTCAATGTCAAGGGAGTAGTTAATAAAATTTAGGGTTATCTGTATTCATGATTAGATTTTTAGCTCTTTGAAATATAGATTCTCCTATTTTTATTCGTGTGAATATTTGTGCTTGATGTGTGATTTATCATCTTCGAAGATTTATGCTATGCCATTATTATGATGTATCCATACATGTATTGAGAGGTCGTCGTCGTACCTCTCAAAGTTAGTATTTATAGCCCTAATTGCGGCTAACTACTAGAAAGTACATAGTAGCAAGTCGGGGTCGTCCACGAGGAAAATGAGGTTTTATCGAGTGTTAAAAGTAGTGAAAAGCACACGGAGAAGTAACTCTACGTGTGTGGTAACCAAGTTAGGGGGTTTTTAGTTTAGAAAACACTACAACTATTTTAAATAACTAAATCAACCAACAATTAGAGAAAATAATATAACTAAGATCACACTAGCACGAAATATGTAA
>JAULKM010116112.1:0-21892 GCA_032355605.1 Rubia tinctorum | reverse complement strand
TAAAATTTATAACTACTACACGTTGCATAATAAAACTTTAATATTGCAACAAAGACCTTTTACTTTTTATTATTATAATTAAACCACGTATTTCCATAAACCTATGGAAAGACCGTCTTTCCCAAGACTTTGCCTTTATTTTTTTGAGGGAAGTCAATAGTATGAGTCTGTCTCTTAAAAGACGGTAATTACATAAGTCTATAAAAAGATAGTCTTTCCCAAGACTTTTCCAAGTTTAAATTGCAAATTAGAAAAAATGAAGATAAAATTTTCAAGTTGCAATTAATCGAGTCATAAGCTTATATCTATTGCACGTTGAATAATGAATTTTTAATATTGTAACTAAAACATTTTACCTTATTATAATTATAATTCAACCCCGTCTTTCCATAGGCATATGGAAAGATGATTTTTCCCTAAACTTTACCCACTTGTATATATTAAAAGAGACTATTTTTTACGCTTGCATAGTTTTCCACATCAGCTTTTAAAAAATAAAATGTAATTATTAATTAACAATACCTCATCTAATATGAAACCATTTTTCCATTTCTCCATACAAGTTGATAGTGTGCTATTTATAGTGGACCCAAGTGCCTCATCTAGCCGGCCCAAGTTGAGTAAATTACTCTCTTTGTTATATCTTTTGGGTAATAACCATTGGGTCAGCCCATGGGAAAAACCTAGTATTTGCTCCACAAGAAAACAAAACAATTGTCCTACCTAATCCTACATGCCTCTAGCATGCCGACATATATAAGGAGAATAGGTAATACTGTAAACTTAACTATTCATTCTTGATTGGAGGAAATCATTTGACTTTATCATCGGAGCATTTCCCATCATGTTTTGTTTTTATATTTTATGTTTGTTTAGTTTAATCATTATGAGTAGCTAATTCATAAATCGGCACGGAATAACAATCATTAGTTTATGAATCGTGAGACCTAATTGTTTTATAATTTATTCTTGTGTGTTCTTGATTGTTCTTGGTTGAATTTATTCTTGATATATTTAAGCCTAACCAACTTGAATATTATTGGGATAATGCTATCTAATTCCACCAATACGTAATCGTTGTAAAGGGTTATTAAGTTGCTAGTTCTTGTGAAAAACAGCTAACTAGCTAAGACTGTAATAGCAAGATGGGGAACAATTAAGTGTGCACTACTATTTGCTTTTACTTTGGTAAATGCTATATCAAGTTCTTTTCATTCTTAATGCTATCGATGTATGTATCTGGTTTAGCGAATACTTTCCAGTGGCATCTTGGTAAGAGAAATAATTGATTAATTATAATTGGTCAATTGCCGACAAGGTAATAAAGAATTGGGGAGGTTAAACTTACCTACTTTCCTATAACTAATAGATACATAAGGATTAATCCATCATTGCGCCGATTACATTCATCATATATCTTATAGATTTATATATTTGTTAATTTGGTTTTTATTTTATATTTTATATCAGTTACTTTGTATCATTAATTGTTAGAAAATTCTTGAAAATTAAGGCGTGGTGGCACCAAAAGTGTTCTATATTAGTAGGTATTTTTATAGTTACTGCTTCGTTCCTCGTGGGATCGAATCTGCTTACTACTGTGCTAATCTCATCTATAGAGTTTGTAGATTATTTTGGGGAGTGAAACGACGCTCAACACGTATTCAACATGAAGATATTTGTTGATGGTCGTGGCAAGAATGTTCCAAGAAACCCCCATGTAGGTCTCAGACAAGGATCCAAAGAAGCGTCTGAACCCCTGTGTTTTCATCAACCTATTGGTGTAGGCTTCAAGCACAAAGGCCGGATGTTCGGCGGAGTAAAGCCCTTCAAGCTTAGCATTCTCACTGGACAGAGACTTGACGGACTCCTCCGCCTTCAACAGCTTCTCCCAAAGTCCCTTTACTTCCGCCTCATGATCAAAAGCAGGTTTCTTGAGGGTCTCCTGAAGCTCCCCCGCCTTGACTTCAAGGTCCTAAGCGCGACTAGAGTGAGCCTTAGCCTTCTCGGCCTGGCTTGCTTAACTAAGAACCCTCGAAGGATAGAGTTCATGTCCCCCATTGAAAAATCCACCTTGAGGACAGCGACAATCAAGGGATCGAAGGAATCCATGGATACAAGGCTATCCTTCCCCGCATCGGCCCTAGAAACAGCGTTGGCCTTGAAGAAATGTTAGCCGATGGGCTTCTGCCTTCCAGGGGAGGGGCAAGGAAATGTTGATCCCTCGTGATTCCTTTTGGCCCAATCTCATATTCGTTAGGGAGGGATGAACATGAGAAGATTGATCCGGGGGGAATGGGTCTTAGTGCGATCTTCAGTGGGGAGATGGAAGAACCATCTCCTCTTCCTCCTCCTCGAACTCAACCAAGTAGCATCTTTTCCTCCTCCTCCTCGAAGAGGTTTCTGCCCCCTCAGTAGCATCTTGGGTTTGGAGATCGATGGCAGGGGGCTCAATGTCCGTTGTTTGCAGAGTAAGCTTCGAAGAGCTACCACCTTTCATGCTTTTTGGATTTTTGGAAGCCCCTTCCTCTACATTCGAAAAGGCCTTCCTTTTTTTTCTGGGATTGCCACCCTTGCCCTCTTTAATCTTCTTCTTCTTCTCAATGGAGGGGATGTTTGAAGGGTCTGTGGGAGGAGATGGCTTTATCAGAACAGGGGCTTGTCCATATACCCTCATATACTTCTGAGGGACAAGTATAGCCAGACCAATGCTTCCCGTAGGTGGCTAGGACATCTAAGGACCCCCTAGTAACTTGTCCCTATCAGTGATCAACTCCTCTGGTACGGAGTACATGAAGGCGTTTGTGAATTTGAGCTTTGAATTCCAATGAGGGACCCATAACATTCGGCCTCGCACGAGAAGGTGTGGATGGGTGGTTTATGCCATTCCTTACAGTTTGAGTAGATCTTGATGGGGTGCGTCGAAGATATATTGTTGAGGGTGAGAATACCTTGGATCTCTGTGTCTTTGTGTGTGACGGGCATGCTCTGAGATAAATAGTAGAGGGATCGGCAGAGCTCGTAGGACGGAGTGATTTCCATTTTATGGCATGGGGTCATAAAAGTCATAACGTAAGTTATGACGTTCGAATGGAGTTGAGTCGGGTTGACTTTGTACTCTTCAAGAAGTTGATAGGGGATAGGGGGAAATGGGAAGCAGAACCCTATTTTCAGATGTTATTTGTAGACGGTGCATTTCCCAGGTCGATGCCTGCTAGGTGTTTCGTCATCTCGAAGGACCTCCATCTGAGATCTGCAGGGATCTTAACTGCGACAGGGAGGATAGCGAGGAGATTTGAAATCTCCTAGGGTAACCGCCAGGGGATCTCCATAAAGAGGGTGAGAATGTCCCAAAAAACATCCTTATCCTTCTCAATTTGAACTTCCCTGAGAACCCCATCCTTCGATACTACCCACTCCTGGTGTAAAACCTTGCATGGTAGTGGGAATTGAGCCGAAGTTTCTCTGTATCCCCTACAGGGAGAACCCAAATTGATGGTGGAGGAAGGAACGATGTCAAAATATTTAAAATGGGAACTGCCCCCTCAACCGACAACGAAAGTAGCCAAAAAATAGCTCGAAATCCCCCCCTTAAAACCCGATGATGTTTGCGACATTTCTAAAGGAGAGAGAAATGAGGGGGAAAAGGGAAAAAGGAGACTTACTGGTGATTTGGCCAAAGTTCTCTGGAAGTACAGTGAAAATACTCTGAGGAAAGCGAGGCACATTGAGAAAAAGATTACCTCGGGCCACCAAAATTTAAGTAAGAATGTGGGATAATATGCCCACGTGAGGAAAAGATTTCCCACGTTAATGGGGAAAGATGCACGCGTATAATCTAGGATGGATACCACTCGCCCTGAGAGGCAAGTAGGCAATACGCGTCCTGCGTCCTTTCCACTTCTCTTGCTCGAGGCCACTTTGAGACATGAGATCGAGGCCTCCCTATGCCACAGGACCGAGGCCACCTGCCTCGGGCAAAAAGATCAATTCGAGGGTCAAACCCTAAATCGATTTAAAGGTCGGACCTTTAGATCATCGGGGCCTCGAAAGGTCACATCCATTAGCCCAGAATGAATTCGAGGGTCGAACCCTCAAAGAATTAACTAATTCAGAGGTCGAATCGTTAACCCTTGGGCCTTAGGTAAGATAAGAAAGCCAAAAGTCGAACCCTCAACCCTAAGCCGACTCAAAGGTCGAATCCTTAAACCATTAGGGGGGGTGAGGGGGGCTCAAATGTCATACCTGGTAACCTAGGACGAATTGGAGGGTCAAACCCTCGACTTTCTAGGGGCTTTTTGATAGTGTGTTATTAATAATGGGCCCAAGTGCCTCATTCGACCGGTCTAGGTTGAGTAAATTACTCTCTTTGTTATATCCTTTGGGTAATAACCATTGGACCTCCCCGGGGGAAAACCTAGTACTTGCTCCACAAGAAAACAAAACAGTTGACCTACCTAATTCTACATGCCTCTAGCATGCCGACATATATAAGGAGAAGAGGTAATACTATAAACTTAACTATTCATTCCAGATTGGAGGAAATCATCTGACTTTATCATTGGAGCATTTTTCCCTCGACGACTCCAGGGGCTTTGTCTTGCAGATTCCAACAAGGCCAGTGAGAGACTTATCAGCGACAGTTTGGTGGCGCATCACAAGTCCCATTAATAATATTCTCCCAGAATATTGAAAGTTCCATTCCTCTCCCCATTTTTTTTATAATAATCCATTACATTTTGTTAGGTTTCCTTTTCCAAATCCATATGTTTGTACTTATGTAACAATTATATGTATTTTTCTTCATTCATTTAGGTTTCAAGAACCTTAATACAATCATCCTCACCCTCACTAACTGGTTTTCACCTTACATGACGTGAATACGAATATTTTGTCAAAACCAACTAAATTGTTTTAACAAAATATATATTGAAACTATAATAATAAGGTAGTAATTTAATAATTAATATAAGTTTGGGTATCAACCCACTATTTTTTTTACAACTTACAAATTCCTTCTAGTGAGTGTGACTTATCTAAAGTACTACTCATTGCGTCCTACCAATTTTGTCTTATTTACTTTTTCACAATTTTCAATGATCATATTTGACCATCGATATCTCTAGTTACATATAAAAATTTTGCATATAAAATTGAAATTTGGAAATTAGATGTTAAGATGAATCTAACAATATCTCACATGATAGTTTTATTATAAATATATTAATTAATATTAATGGTCAAAGTTTACCAAGTTTGACTTGAAAAATTAAATAGGCCAAAATTAGTGGGATGGGGAAGTATATAATGAATTTTTTTACTTTTTGTATTGATGTTTTGGTGCTGTCAATCGGAGGTATTCAAGTAAAGTAATTTATATATAGTAGTTTTAAAATTTTGAAGCCATTTTTATTCTTTTGATCATGTATGCTATTCATATGATTACTTCACATTTTACTTGATATGGTTATTCTTAAATGATAATTTTTTTTAAATTTAGTTTTAATTTTCAATTTATATATGAAATGCAAATATTAAATGATAATTAAACTAAAATTTTAATTAAAAATACCGCGGTCAGATTCATACTTGTTTTATAATTAATAATATATAATGAGCTAATTTGATATTTATTTTCATTAATTGAAATGATATTTTTGTATTTTTATAAAAATTAAAATATCATAAAGAGAAGGTTAACAATTAGATTAATTATAAAAAATTCATTTTTTTATAACGTTTAACGTCGGATTATAACATTTACATGTTGAGATTCCTTTTAAAAAAGTTATCATAATTATAAGTGCAATAATATCAAATTACTTTGTTAGTTGTTCTAATTTTTCTGTCTAATTGTTGATCCGTCTAAAATAATCTTAAATTATAAATAATTGTAATTTAATTGAGAAAGTCTCATGTTAGACCGATTAACAGTTAGACCAATTATGAAAAACATTATTTCATTTTAATGTCAAATTATAATTATTTATACATAGAGATACATTTGAAAAGTTTTTTCGAAGTTATAGAAATATCGTTGCAATAAATAAAGATTCATATCACCCAACTAGTTATGTCAATTATAAAATACCCACGTTTAATGATTAGTTGCAATAAATAAAAATTTATATCACCCATTTTATTATATCAATTATAAAATATTCTAATTTAATGGTTAATCGGCGTAAAATAAAACTTTCTAAATGTTAGTTTAAAAATTATAAGCCGAGTTTTTCATAATTGTTCTACTAACCGATTGCGGGAGCACTCAAATGATTGTATTTACAATGAAGATAATATTCCTCCCTAAAAGAATATGAGAAAAGTGCACATATAACCCTACATAATTGAAAAAGTGCACATATAATTCTGTTTTTTTAAAGTGCAAATATAACACTACATAGTTAGATAAAATGTAAAAATAACCTTTTCATGCAGTTGGACGCCAGATTATATTGAAAAGACAAATTTAACCCTGTTGGTTTATGTTAAAAAAAATCTGAAAAACTCCCAATTAGGTAATGACCATATTGTCCCCATATTAAATCCTAGTTTTAATAGAAAATCCAACTCCAAATTTAACCCTGCTTAGAGAGATGCCACCGCCGCCGCTTCTGTCGACTGTGATATAGCTCAGGGACGGCGGGGGAGAAAAGGAGAGAAGGGGACGGCGGGAAACAAAAGGGGAGAAGGGGAGATAGCGGCCAAATTAGGGTTATGGCTCAGGGACTGCAGGGGGAGAGAAGGAGAGAAGGGGATGGCGGAGGAGAAGGGGACGATGGGAGAGAAAGGGGGAGAATGACGGGGAGAAAGGGGGAGAAAGGGCAAAATTGTCCATTATATTTCAGACTTAAGTAAAAAGATATTTTGGTATTTGCAAGTCAGTCAACAGTCGGAATTACTTAGTCAGCGCCGGAAATGGTGTCATATGATTATATTTGCACTTTCATTCATTCGTCAGAGTTATATTTGTATATTTAAACAAACATTAAAAGTAGGCAGATGCGCAAGAATCTACTGGAATTGTTGGACTTGTAAAGAATTCTAAACATTGAAACATGAACAAAGAAAATCACACCCATTCAAACACTAGCTACGGCGACATCGATGAACATGGAAGAAGACTCCGAGCTCAAAGCAATCCAAGTGGTTTGCACTCGCGGCGGCAGTTGGCGGCGCGTGGATTCGGCGCCAAAGGTATTGTTTTGAATTTGGCTTCAGATTAATTCATTGAATCTCATCTTATTCAAGCTCGTCATCTATTGCCAAACTTTGATCTTGGTTTTATTAATGATTTGGTAGATGAAATGATATTTGTTATCTTCCTTTCTCAGATGCAATTTGAAGTAGACTTAGTGACTTATGGCTCCAATAGCTTCGAGTAATAATGAGAACAATCTTAGAAAGCACGTGCTTAGTGAAATTGCTAGGGGTGATGTAATAATCGAGCTTTTGGATGATTTGGATATATTCAGAACCATTCTTGGTGAAAAAATCAACCTTGCTTAGTTTGTTGCTGTGCTTTCACTCTGTAACTGAATCATAATAAGGTCTTGATATAAATTAAAGTGATGATTAAAATCGTGTGTTTGCATATAAAGTTTCTTGCAGCGAATTGATTCTACATCATGCTTAGGCAAACTTTATATGAAAAACATGGTAGAATCATTCGCTGCAAGAAACTTTGCGATGTTTTTGCAGGAGCACTACAACATTGAGATGTTCTGGGAAGTAATCAAATGTCTTTCGTTGGAAAATCAGAGAAAGTTCTTGAAGTAAGTTACATCAGCTCCCCACTTAGTGTGGCCTTCTTGAATTCTCCTCTTAGAAATTGCAAAGTTCACGTTCTTTGTTATAGTCAGTGAAAGAAATGAAAGTGGAGTTCAACTGCGCAAACTGTTTTCTAAAATTTCACATATTTTGATTTGCTTTGTGATTTGTCTTTAGCATGCACCAATCCTCGTTAAACTATAGTAGTAAGTTTCATGTCTGGATGTTTCAATTCAGGTTGGTGACCGGGTGCTCTCGAGTGCCTCTTCTCGGGTTCAAAAGATTAGAGCCGTTGTTTTGCATACAGAGGTGAGACCTCAGACAGGTTAGGTGCCGTGTATCAATGGATTTCACACAGAAATAATTTACGATGTCATCTTTCGACTGCAAGAAGGTGGCCAGCGTTGCTAGGGAAGAAACTCTCAATCGGTTGCCCACAGCTGCAACTTGCATGAATCTATTGAAACTTCCCCCATACACAGAAGGTTTGCATTACTTACGTATCATCTCCCTCAGTTTACTCTGCCTCTGATTATCACGTGAATGATTTTTCTTACGCTTGATACAGCAAGGAACCAATCTAACAGATTATATGCGATAAACTCAGCAGCTGGATTTGATCTGAGTTAGGGCTGTGAAAGGCTGAATGCTGACTACGAGCTAATCTAGGTTGGTTGAAGATGGTGTTGAGAAGGTTTACAGAGAGTAACCATGGAGAAAAGACCCCAATTTGGTTGAATATAAAGTTTGGTTTTGTTACATAACACTTGGTTATTCTTGTAGATGTACATATACTGTTGCGGAAGTGGCAGGTGATATATATGAAGATGTTGTTTCTTGTAAATCAGAAACACTCTCACTAGTTTACCTCAACTGGTGTTTTGCATTCGAGGAAGCTGAACAATCTATGGTTCCACTTCCACACTTTGCACTGCAAATTTAGTCACAACTTTCTCCCGATGACAGGATGTTTGGGAATCCAGTCCATTCATATAAACCGGATTAATCCAGTCCATTCTGCTGTTTTAGTTAGTGCAAACAAACTGTTTGAGTTTTGTTTGTACGAGAACTAAACTGTGCTGCTTTTTAGTGAATGGTTAACAAGCATTGTCCAGCATTTTGTTATTCAGTTTTTAATTTACTGTTAATTTCTCGTGGAGTATGATGTTGTGATTTTCATTGGCTATTTCTGATTGCATATTGTTTTTGGATTTTTTTTCCTTGTAGAATGAGTGGTTGGGAAGTTGTAGAACACATGGTGGTATCTTGACCTTTTGCAGTGTTCTCGGCCGTGTAACCAGTGTCTTAATTACTGGTTGGTTTTTGCTGGCCAACTATATTCGCTGGTATGCATATTTATTTTATCGCTTTCGAATATCTCTTGTTATGCTGTTGTGATATCTGAATTTCGGTTAAAGGTAGAGATGCTTTACTAAGATGGCTCTGCATATCCAAAAATAATTTCCTGGCTCTTGTTGCTTATTCAAGCAACTGATATAACAATCTGCAATCGCAATTCTCGATGGCCAATTCATACATAATTCCAAATGTTTTTCTCAATCACTTGATTGGCATTGTTAAGTAGGACTTGCAGCAGGAGCTGTTTAGTAGTTTGCGTATCTTTTCACGCCTGTGTTCTTTTAACTGATAACAGCGTCTGTAGTGAGATATACAGTCTTTGTGATCTGAGATATACAGTCTTTGTGAACTTTACCGTTAGGGTCTTATCCTGGAGGCTACTTATTAGAATTCTTGATTTTGATCTGTCTTTAGACCATTTTGGATTGCAATTTTGATGCTTAAATTTCAAAGGAAATAAGTTCTTATTATAAAGTTTTAACCACGCATGATTTGACTCACACTGACACGTATTAGATGCACGTGCGTAATAATCTAAAATGGAAAAAATGAAACTTTCCATTTGAACGTGCATTCTACCAGCTAGGAAATTGTCGGTTGATTATATCCTTACAGATGAGAAAAAGTAGAACCTTAAATTAGAATAGAATGAATTAAACTACATTAAACAGATTAAGCTTATAATCTTGGAAGAAAGAAAGTAATAAGCAGAATGCTAATGGTGACATAGGATTAAAAAAATGGTTAAAATTTTTAACTTCCACAAAAACACTTCTTAGGACCTGGAAGAGGCATATATTTCTTTGTAAAGCAGGCAAGCCGCAAGTAGAACATCATTGAGAATAAATCAAACTTTCACATTTAAAAGCAAATATAAAATATTTGCAGTTTTTAAAAGATTGCTTTCTTGATTTTAGAGGAAATATTTGATTATCTTTGTATTTCAAATCGTAAATGTGTGCATTCCGATAAATCTTTACATTCCAATAGATAAAAAACAGTATCAGTGGAATAATAAACAAATATTTACATTGCGGTGGAATTCTTTTTCATCCAAAAATGAATATGTATAAATATATATTTTTCATGGGAGGGAAATGTAGCAATAAAAGAGAAATGTAAAAAGTATAACATTCCTTTGAGCGATACTATCAAAATTTCAGGCAGAATTTTTAACAATTTTTTTGGAAAAGAAATAAAGAATTATACGCTTGAAAGATTAAAAGTATTGAAACATGACATTTGATGAATAACACGAAATCCTGAACTATTGATTGGCAGCTTAGAGTTAGCAGATGGTGCAGATTCTCCACCCTTGCTCTTGTCTCTCTTTTGCATAGTTGCATCTGCGCACGTGGCAGGTGGTGAGGCTAAAAAAAAGATAAAATTATGGACTATTTGTAGTGGGCTGAATTCAGTGTGCCCAACTAGATTTTAGAATTGACCTGACGTTTGGGCCTAATTTGTTCCCTTCTGCTTCAAAATGAAACTTTTGTTTTTTTAATACCAACATTTTGATGGGCGCCGCATACTGTATTTTTTTTCTGGTCTCGACTCACAGTCACAGACTTCTGGAGGGAATTGATGGCAGCGACGGTGTTGAACCACTCCACTGGAGGTAGATTTAATTGTTCTCCATTTTTTCCTTTTAGAAATCGAGAACGTACGAGGTTGAGTTTTCTTTGTATAGATTGAGTTTTAGAATGTAATTGATTTCCTTTTATTATCTTTGTATAGATTGAGTTTGCTTATAAGATTAGAGGGAATTGGTGGCAGCGACGGTGTTGAAACACTCCACTGGAGGTAGATATAATTATTTTCCATTTTTTCCTTTTAGAAATCGAGAATGTATGAGGTTGAGTTTTCTTTGTATAGATTGAGTTTTAGAATGTAATTGATTTCCTTTTTTAATCTTTGTATAGATTGAGTTTGCTTATAAGATTAGAGGGAATTGGTGGCAGCGACGGTGTTGAACCACTCTACTGGAGGTAGATTTAATGGTTTTCCATTTTTTCCTTTTAGAAATCAATATTGTACGAGGTTGAGTTTTCTTTGTATAGATTGAGTTTTAAAATGTAAATGATTTCCTTTCTTAATCTTTGTATAGATTGAGTTTGCTTTAAGATTAGAGGGAATTGGTGGCAGCAACGGTGTTGAACTACTCCACTGGAGGTAGATTTAATTGTTTTCCATTTTTTCCTTTTAGAAATCAAGAATGTACGAGGTTGAGTTTACTTTGTATAGATTGAGTTTTAGAATGTAATTGATTTCCTTTTTTTTAATCTTCGTATAGATTGACTTTGCTTATAAGATTAGATTTAGTAAAAGGACGTTTCTTGATCGGGTGAAAGAATTGGTTTCTTGATTTTAATTTGAGCAGGTTGCCAGTGTCCGTGGGATTGTTAATCCTAGTTGTATAGATAGCCTGATGCAAAAGGCAGGGGCTTGTTGCCATGTTCGTGAATTGGTCTCTAGTAGATTCGGGAAAATAGAATTTGCATTGGCATTACTGTTTTAGCTTGAATATTAAGTACCGATCACACATCTTAGTTAAACGCCATTTAGCTAGGATGTGCTTATGCATGTATTTTGGTTGATATTGTGCTTTCTCTGGCCCTCATATAAAGTTGGGATGTTGCATTTGCATTTTCAGTAGTTGAGCTTAATCGGACATAATTATATGATCTTGCATCTGGTTTGATTCCTGTGCTCTTTTAGGTGATTACAGCTTTTCTGTCTAAATTAGTCTGTCTTTGCGAACTAAATTGTTGGGATCTTAGCTTTTGAGGTTGTGTCTTTGAATATGTGATACTGACACGGCATGCATTTGAAGACAGTTAGAGATATGTTGGGCATGCTCTTACCTTTATGAGTTGAATTGTGCAGAAGTAACTGTGGTTATGGCTTCATCTTCAAACACTCATGACCTTGAAAAGCCTGATCCAGCAAAGAAGTGGAATGAAGCTGTGTATCAACGCATGCAAAGGCAAATTATGACTATCATACAAGCTCGAAGCGTCCAACCCGAGGGAGTTGCTGCACTCCGAGCTTTCTTACCAATAGATACCACCGGTGATCCTGAAAGAGAGTTGAGGTTGGTGCCTTTATGTCTTAATTTATGTTGTGGTTTGTATATTGTTGGTGTGATGCTGCACCAACGGAGCGTAGATTTAGAACGAATCTTAGATTTAGCACGGATCTTAGGTTTAGAACTTGGCTTTAGGGTAGGAAAATTATAGGTATATGGCTGTAGGTTAAAAATAAAAATTTGCGAAAACTAAACAAAATTAGGATAAATTTAGGAATCACTCCTAAATCCTCGGCGTCACACCTCGGGGTCTTCTAGGCGTCGCACCTCAAAGTTAAGCTGTATCACACAACTTAAATCACGATGCGGATTGCAATTTTTTTATTCATCTCCATTGTCTCTATTCCTCCCTGAGGATACATTATTTGTTGCTAGAAAAGTAAATCCTAATAAGAAACGAAATTCCTTCTATTTTTCCTAAACCAGAATGAAAACAAATTCCTAATACTAAAAGGAAATAGTAAAACTGATGTTGAAAATAATAAGGAAATAAATTAGAAAATCCTTCTAGAACAACTATAGAAGTTTGCAGGTTGTTTCATTCTCATCTAATACATGTCATATTAATGCTTAAGCATTATAATTTCTTTTTCCTCCTCTTATAAACCTTTGTAATTTTACTGCAACGATTCCCATCATTTCTCCTCGGGTTGAAAGAACTCGGCTCCGACGAGTTAATAGCATGGAACCTCTCATTAAAGTCAGGGTCTATCTTCTGAAATTTAGTGTATGTGATCCACGGACAATCTTCTCGTGGATATCAGTGGTAAGCAATAGTGGAATTTCTTCCACTATGGCCACTTGAGAAACATCACAAAATGGCTTAAGGCGATGACTATTTACAAGAAAAGTTTATTCTGTTTCCGAACTCATAATATCTACCGTCCTATTTGGCCAAACAAAAGCTACTTTGAAGGGTCTGGTCCACTTAGACTTGAATTTCCAAGACATGAATCGAAAGTGGGACTCAAAAATAAGAATTCTTTGCCCAACCACGACATCTTATTACGCTTCTTGTACCACCGCTTGATCTCCCAATTCTTGGACCACATCTTATTACGCTTCTTAGTACCGTTCCAGTCGTAGTTCTCCAAATTCTTGGAGTTGGAACTTTGTTTCTTCCTCACACTTGAACGACTCCATATTCACTGGATGACTATCATCATCTCCTTGATAAACATGCTTCAGATTGTGTTGTAACGCCTTCAACTCCAAATTTGAGGTTCACATCCAATGAGACTGGTCTGACGGACAAGTCTTGTTTAGCCAAACTGGACCCTGTACGTACTTCAGATTTTTTTCGAACATCCGATTCGAACTGAGTTGGGCTGGGAACTTCGTGACTTATAATTGTGCTGGACACCACTTCATTGGAGTACATTGAACACAATAGTTCACAGTTTCCCTATCGCTCAAGCCTTGAACATTTACGTTGTCTGAACTTGTAAGAAATTGAATTTTCATCTTATCCTGCGAAACTTTAGTCTCAAGAGAATCTTGGACAAAATGGTTAGTATGATCGATGGCACACATTCTCAGCATCTATATGTTTCTTCATAGGTTTATCAATGTTGAATGTGTACTTATCACCAAAATAATTAAGAGAAATAGTTCCATTACCCACATTAATCAAGATTTTTTTTTGTTTTCAAGAATGAATGACCCAACAATACCCTTTGTGTTCCCTTATCACTGGGATGATTCATCTTTACCATATATAAGTCCGCAGGATAAATAAAATCATTAACTCTCACAAGCACATTTTCCAACCCTTCCGGAATCACGCAAGATCTATCTGCCAATTGAATTACAACTCTAGTGTCAACCATTTCAGCTCCATTTAAAGTTTGATGTGACATAACATTAATCAAAGCTCTTAAATCAGACATGGTAGCATCAATCTTCTTATCTCTTATATAAAAAAAAATAAGGAAAACATACCTGTGTCCTTACACTTTTGAGGTTGTTTGTTTTGCATCACATCGAACACAAATTCACTCATCATGATCATGCTCGAATCTTTTGGCTTTCATGCAATAAAATCTTTCAAGAACTTGCTTAATGGTGGTAATCTTATGACATGTAAGAATGGAAGATTAATATCAATTTTTCCAAAAAATTGAGGCAATCAAATCATCATTTTTTCCCAGTCTACGAGGGAAGGGTGGAAGAATTTTAATTGAGGGATCATGTAGGGTTGGCCTTTTACTTACCTCTGTTGGCACTTTGGACTTACATTCATGCATGAACTCTAATATTCAAGGTTTGGTGATATGAATCTCTTTGCGAAAACTCTGCATTGCGTAGTTAAAACCTTTGATCGAACAAAGGGATCTGCAAACCCTCACTAGATCGCGCGAATTGATCACTCGAAAATTTGTTCGCCAACTAGGCCAGAAGATTAGCTCACAAATAAAGGATTTTCTGTTCACTAACTAGCCCGTTGGATTAGTTCTTAAAAGGTATTGATACTTAATTAACCCGCAAGATTAAGTAACAATAAAAAATGCTCATAAGCAAAGTGTATAAACTCGAAAATATGAATTTTTGAGGTAATTAAAATGTTAAAAACCATCTTCTATTTATAGTACATAGGTGTGGTCTTCAAGAATACAAATTAGACAATGATTTGGTAACTCCTGTCAGAAACTGGAATGAATTATGACAACTTTAAGAAAATAAAATCATATCTGA
This sequence comes from Rubia tinctorum, assembly GCA_032355605.1. Taxonomy (NCBI): domain Eukaryota; kingdom Viridiplantae; phylum Streptophyta; class Magnoliopsida; order Gentianales; family Rubiaceae; genus Rubia; species Rubia tinctorum. The sequence continues at coordinate 6,981 of JAULKM010116112.1, read as the reverse complement.
CTTCAATACCTAATTTAAATCTAAATGATGACCATATTCATCCTAGTAAATCAATCCAAATATTGAATGAATTCTTGAATGAATCTAACATTATCTTAACTTACCAAATCTAATTATTAATCAAATCAAAACTGAATATTCTAAACCCTAAATTAGAATATAACTAGAACTCTTCTAAGCCATGTCCGAGTTTATGAACTTCATTATTAAAAAAAGAAGCTAAAATGATCACACTACCTCATTATAAAATCCAGTGGGAAAAAGAGTATAATGTTGACCTCCTAAAAATACTAAACTAAAAAAAGTTTAATAAATGATATTTTTTACATCGTATCATTTGGGGTTTGCATGATGCTGGCGTCGCCTCTTTCTTCCGACTCTTGAGTTTGCTCTTCTAGCTACGGGTTTTGTTTGGGCAAACTGGACCCTCCGCCGGTGAGCTCCTTCGTATTTTTTACCGCGAATTTCAAAGGCAATGCACCAACTTCCTTCCCACTTATTAACGTAACATGATTTACCGTCTCATGTGGATTTAACTAAACCTGAGAAGGTAACCCTGGTTGTTTCATCCTGAGTTCGTTCATGAAGATTGATAAATGGACAATTTGTCGTGTATGCTCCTCAAAATTTTGGTGTCTTTTGCACCATGTTTGTCAGCATGTCCAGCTTATCATTCAAAGATTTCCCTTGACCACCTTGCCGGGGTTGAGGAAAATCTAGGGCTTCTCTTTGCATTGGCGGAATATAAGGATGCTGAGGTTGGGTACCTTGGTCCCTCCAACGAAAATTTGGGTGATCCCTCCATCATGGATTGAAGGTGTGGGGGTATGGATCTCCTTTTGCTGTCTTTCATTGTAGTTTCCCATCACATTTGCTTGAACAAACATATCTCCCATGGTTAGAATGCATTGCGATGTTGTATGGTTAACTGCTTAACACGTGTCGCAAGACCCTTCTTGTACAACCACAACCTTGTCAACTACTTTAGATAGAATCCTCTCCATTCTTTCCATCCTCATTAAATTCATCATGTTCGGGAGTAGATGTTTATGCCACTTTCTTCAAGATTCAGACATCCTGCTGATCATACTCCTTGGAATCCATTAACCTTTTAATAATTTCTCTGGCATCATTCACACGGAGGTGAGAAAATTCACCACTACTGGAAGAATTCACCAAGTCTTTGATGGTGGCTGTCATCCCTTGATAAAAACATTGAAGCATCTGACCTTCCGTCATTCGGTGATTGAGACAGCTATCCACCAACCTTCTGAACCTTAATCAATAAGCACCCAATCGCTCATCATACTATTGCTTGATACTTGTGATCTCATTCTTCAAAGCATTTGTTCTTGTGACTGGAGAATAGTACTCCAAGAATAATTTTCTTCAGTTCGGACGACGTCGAGATGGAGTTGGATGGTAGGCTTGAAAACCATTGATTTGCTGCTCCAGTCAAACTGAAGGGAAATGCCACCATCTTAAATTGATCTCTAGTCACGGTTCTGAACCTTACAAATCTTCACAAATTCGCTCAAAAAGTTGTAGGGGTCCTCGGTGCTTCTCCCGTGAAACTTCGGAAGCACATTCAGGAACGCAAGCTTGATTGCGATGGGATTCTCGGTCTCCGGTAGCTAAATGGGAGTGGGGGGATCATCGTCACTATGTCCAATGAGTTCCCACATGTATAGGTTGTTTGGGTTCTGCCTATGATTTACATCTTCTCCCGCTCTGTCCATTTCGGTATCAGTTTTCGATTCAGAAGTGATTGCTCAGAACCGTTAGGATTCTGTGTTAATTTTGGTGCAACTAGTATTTGAGTTTTGTGGAATTCGACCCTTGTGTTGGTGAAGTTCATAAAGTTGTGTTCATGACTAGACTTCGTCTGTGTCTTCTTGATTAACCTTCGTGAAGAATGCTTAAAAATTCCGCAATTCAGAGTTTTCGCAAAGAGATTGATATCAGTTGGTATCAAAGCTCATCGAAAATATCTTGTGGCCGTAAAATCACGAGTTCTCGAGCTTGCCATCATATTAGTCGGTATCAGAGCTCAGCGAAAATATCATGTGACCGTAGAATCAGGAGTTCTCGAGCTTACCATCATACGACCCCATCATGGTGCTTGTGGGATTGCTAGTGATTGATTGATTTGACATTCAATGACAAAGAAAAGTTGTTTAGTTTGTTTGGTAATTAGTGTTCTGTTAGTTTTGCTGTTTAGATAATCTGATGAAAAAGGCAGAGGTTTATTGCCTTGTTTGTGAATTGGCTCTCCTAGACACTGAGGAAATAGAATTTGCATTGTTATTAGTATTTTAGCTTGAATATTATCTTATTGATCACACGTCTTGGTTAAACGACATCTTAGCTAGGATGGTTGACATGGTGCTTTCTATGGCTCTCGTATAAAGTTGGGATGTTGCATTTGCATTTTTAGTAGTTGAGCTTAATTGGACACAAATTGTGTGTTTTTGCATCTGGTTTGATTCTCCCGTGTTCTTTTAAGTGATTGCAACTTTTCTATCCAAGTTAATCTGTCTATATGAACTAAATTGTTGGGGTCTTATCTTGGAGGTTGTGTTTGAGAATACGTGGCATGCTCTCACATTTATGAGTTGAATTTTGCAGAAGCAACACTGAAGAATGGGATGAGGTTATTTATCAAATTATAAAAGGAGAAATTGCATGGATTATCCGAGCTATAAGCATCCGACCAGAGGGAGCTGCTGCACTCCGGGATTTCTTACCAAAACATACCACCAGAGATGCTGAAAGAGAGTCGAGGTTGACGCAGAAGATGCAAGCTGTTATGGAGAAACTTGAGGGCTCCAAATTCTATCAAGCCTTCAAAGATCAAATGCAAAGTATAGAAATGACTGGTCTTTTCACTAAGGTTTTGGGCGCTGAAGAGAAAATGGCGATGGTCATATATGGGATTGGCAGTATTGAATCGTGTGAAGCAGGACCGATTTCACAACTTGCCCTCGCAATGCTGATGAAAAAGCATTTCCTCTGGATTGGAGATGTTGAAATATATGATCCAGTTATTTCCTGTGTTGAATCAAAGGTAATGTCAGACTTGGGCGTGAATGAGAATTGCAGGCGACAGGTCCTAAAACCGACGTTGTTCTTTATGCCTCATTGTCATTATAAACTGTATGAGTACCTGTTGCAAACAAATTGGGATGTTGACAGGCGGCGTAAGATTGCATTGTTGGGCAACAGTTTTGTCAAATACAAAGCCATGCTCAGAAACGACAAGGCTAAAACGGAAGGTCCAATTAGTCGTCTCTTGGACGCCTTGAGATTTACGAAAGAAATCCCTCTCGATTTGTCAGATATGGATCATGCTACAGCTTTCAGATGTACAAGTTGGCAATTCTTCGGTCATGAAAGGGATGGAGACAAGTAGTTACCTGGATTGACAACCCTTCTGTGGTATGTGCTCAGGTATCAAAACTTACTGTCATGTTTGAGGATTATGTTCTCGACATATCTGAATATTTGAATGCTCGATTTGTCAGACTCAGAACTATTGGATTTGGATGTTTTAAGAAACTTAGTCACGTTTGAGGATTACGTTTTCAACATATCTGAATATTTGAATGTTGGATTTATCAGACTCTGTACTGTTGGATCTGAAGCACGTGAGCGGGCTGCAAGCCAACTTTTATTTTAATAGCACGGCACGAAGTACGATAGGCATGGGCATGAAGACAACTCTAGTCCTGGTTGGTATTTTTCATGGTAAGATTGGGATTCAGTAGGATCAACTAGTGGGGTGGTTTTTACAGTACATTAGGGATTGGCATGTTTAGATTGTACGGTTGCTGAAATGTATGAAAGCCCGTTTTCTGTGTTAGAATCAAAATTTTAATGTGGATTTTGTTTTTGTGGTCCGTACCATACAATTCAAACTGAAATATCCTAATGGCATCTGGCATGTACAGAATGAATTTGGGCCACTGCTATGTCCTATTATCGTGTAATTAGTTTAATGTTATTTTACAAAAAAAACCACCATCACTAGCTTTTCGAGACTGCTCTTGCTTGAGAACCACTACCCCACACCATTTGTTGGTTTCTACCGAGCGAACCACCGCCAAACACAACTTGTCCGTAGCGAGCAAGCGAATCACGTTGTGAGTTTGTTGTGCGCGAACCACGCTATAGTGTCACCACCACCTTTCAATTCAGACCTGACTTTGCAACTCCAACGAACTAAATCATACGAAAAGTTAAAATAAATACATGAAGTGTTTAATTATATATAAAATTCAAGATGTGATCTCTTAAAAGTACATGACCTAAAATAGCGATTCTCGTGATTTTTATGTACTACTTTTGCATGCTACAATAACTCGGATTTCTAAAACGATATCCGCGAATGGCCTAAACGTCTAGTCCAGTGTCGTGAAATGCAAGGGTTTAATGGTCTTTTTCCAATTTGAGAAGTGATCAATAGAGGAAAGGGGAAAGCAACGAAGCTAAAGGAGGAGAGAAACGGATTCCGGTTGTGAGATCCGTTTGTATAGGTAATCAGTAGAGAACTGAACAACAGCCATTCTTTCTCTACTCAATTCTGTGATTCTTTGGGAATTTTTTTACTTGGATAATTTAGATCGTAACTGCAGTTGTTGGACCATAAATAGCTGGCCCATAAAAGCAATTTATCTGCTGAAACTTGATGGGCCTCTGGTCGCACCAACTCCATCCATGTATCAATTTTTTTTTTTTTTTTTTTACATTTTGAGTGAATTTTCGCACGTGTGTTTCAATGGTGAATTCATAAGGTCTCTTAAGATTTGTTTGGATTAGTGTTAGTGCAAATAAGAGGGCCCCATTAGAATTCAGATTAGGATTTTACCATATACTGTATTCAATTCGATTTACAAAGTTTCACATTTTTATGATATCTTTCTCCTTTTCAACTTTCACTTCCAGTGTGTTTTGGCATTCGTTCAAGCCCCGTTAGTGTTGTCATTCCATTGCTAGTCATTCATTGGTTGTTCGCACGAGATTCCACCAACATTCCTCGATTGTATTTTATCCTTGTTTCTTAGTCTCCTGGAAGCCCCTATGTTTGGGAGCTTCGTTTGCTTTTGTGTGACAATTTCGCTTGAGTTAGGTATTAGTGTAAAGAAAGCACATTCCCATTAGAATTTACTAATTTGGGCTAACACTTTATCATTGTGCAATGTATTACATATTTGATCATTACATCATCAAGCAAATCGTGATTTTTTTTACATTGTCAGTTAGTATTTATCAGTGAAACTTTTATAAAGAAAGATATATCTATCTCTCAAGTCTCAACAGCCGAAACATATGAGATTTCTAACATCAATTAGACTCCTCTTATATGTCATTATCGAATTCTAATTCGAGTATAAAATACTATTAACAAAAGTATAACTAACTTTCAAATGGGAATTTGTAGAGAGAAGAAAATTTGGTTTCAAATGTTTGAGGGGTAAAAAAAAGTACTATCACATTCTACACTCGAACTCAACACGGATATCACACGTAAAGATTAGCATATGTCGCATTCGTTTTGCTTGGACAAATTAATGTTCAAACTAAATGAATCCAGGCCAAGCCAACAGTTGACCAAATAAATGGCCATTTACTCGTCGAATAAGACAATACTAGCATTTCAATGTTGAAAATTCATTTGACTTTTTCACGGATTAATTTATCCATCTCTAAATAATTTATTCATTAAACAAATTAATTTTGATGAATTTTTTTTCTTCTCTCCCACTGAAACCACAAAAACCACTAGCATTTCCATTCCATGTTTATATAATTAATTATTCACCGTGCATTAGCTCATTGATAATTATAAAAATTCCAATCTATTTTATTTTGATTGATCAGTGACATCATTTACTGAGTGCTCTGGTATAGTTTATATAATTGCCAGTTTTCCGACCATATAATCTAAAAATATTGATTTCTGCTTTGTTTGATCTCCTTGCTTTTTGTCCCAAATAGCTTTTGTGGTGGATAACGTTTTATACTAGGAAGATACGTAATACATGTTAGTAGCTTGTAATTATTTCCTTTTGGGTAGCCAAGAAGTGGTTAAGAATTTTTTGACCACTGCACCATTTATATGACTTCATTTCTCAACGACTCAACAAACAAAACATAAGAATGTTACTAAAATATATAAACTAAAATTAAACTTAAGTAAATTGATACTGCGACACAAAATCCCAAACAAGACGCTATAAAATGTCTTGAAAGGTGTCAATTGGGACGCTTCTAAAAGCGTCTCATAAACATTCCGTAATTGCAAGAACCTAATATACATCTATCAAGATGCTTATTCAGCGACCCAAAATATATAGATTTTTGTGATAACGGAATGTTTATTAGACGCTTCATTTATTAGGACACTTATAAATGTCCTAATAGTTTTGATATTGGGTCATTTTGTAATGTGCTAATTATATATATACATATATACATATACATACATATACATATACATATATACACATACATATACATATATACATATATATATATACATACGTGTGTGTGTTTATATTAACACCCTTATTTGTACAACTATTTTAACACCAAATCTCAACCATCCATCTAACACAATCTCACTCATGCATTAAATCTATTTTTAGTAAATTAATCTCAACCATGAGATTATGTTAGATGGATGGCTGAGATTTGGTGTTAAAATAGGTGTACAAATAAGGGTGTTAATAGAACCCTTCCCATATATATATATGTATATATATGTATATATATGTATATATATATATATGTATGTATGTATGTGTGTGTATATATATATGTGTGTATGTATGGAAGGGTTCAATTCACACCCTTATTTTTACACCAATTTTTACACCAAATCCTAACCATCCATCTAATCTCACTCATTCAATAAATTTATTTTTAGTAAAATAATCTCAACCATGAGATTAGATTAGATGGATGGTTATATTCATATAT